>VDFB02038123.1:0-68990 GCA_007258455.2 Sequoia sempervirens | reverse complement strand
AGGGGGTCCTAGAAATCAGAGAGGTGATCAAAATCCTTTCCCACCATTTCCATTTGAAGAACAGGAAGAGGAAATAGACATGGATAATATGGCGAACAGGGCAGGAGAAAGTTCTCACAGGAATCCTTGGGATGATGAGGACAGAGAAGCTAAAGACGTGCTCAGAGGTATGGTTGCAGGCCAAGAACAGGTGGCGACTATTCTTCAACAACTCAGCACAAATGTCCAAAATTTGACAATTAATAGGGCTCATAGTTTGGATCCAGATCGTGATGGCAGTATTCACAGAGAGCCTCAGAGAGTCATAGCTCCAGCACGCACCTTTGAGAGAGCTACATGTCCTAATTTTACCAGAGATGATGCTGAGGAAGTGGACGAAGTTGAACAGGGTGGTGAGATTAATTTTGCAGATAACATTATGGCTATGCATGATGAGTGGGATGCATTGCCACCGAGGGTTAAGGAGCACCTTAACTTCGACAGATTCATGAGCCAGAAGAGAGAACACACCAGAAGTAGGAATGACAGGCGGCCTAGAAACAAGCAAAGTGATCTCAGACAGGCTACCAACAAACTAACCTTAATTCACTATGATGGCAATGGTAGAGTTACAGCACGTGCCTGGGTTAGTAAACTTGATACATTCTTGATACTACGCCCCATGCCTGAGGAGGATGCCATTCGATTTGCAACACTTCACCTTGATGGCGTAGCACATGACTGGTGGGTACATGGTATGGCTACTCTTCACCATGACAGGATCACCTCGTACCAGGAGTTTACTGATAAACTGGTTGAGAGATTTGATAGACGTGATCCTGAGCTATTCTTCAGAGATTTGGCACAACTGAAGCAGTTAGGTAGCTTGGATTCGTACATTGGAAAGTTCTAAAGACTATCTGTGATGGTGACAGGAATCTCAGAGAGAAGGCTGATCATATTAATCATTGAAGGTCTTTTCGAGCCCATGAAAGGTTGGATAAAAGCGTTTGATCCACCTACTTTACAGGAGGCAATGAGGAAAGTTTTCCAAAGATGGAGCTACCTACACCCTCGTGAAGCCATTTGGCTCAAACCTACTACTTCATACACGAGAATAAATCAGGATCCAAAGAAGGCCTCGGAGTAATGCATCAAAAGAAGAAAATTCTAAGCCCCTTTAGATCGAGAAACAATGAATGATTTATGAAGAAGGAAACTGTGTTTTACTGCAAAGGTCCGTATGACTTTAATCATGATTGCCCCCTCAAACCTAAAGGGCAAAACAAGCACATGGAGTGGTTTTATGAGGGAGAAGCTTTGACTGATTTTTCTGATCAGCAAGCTCCAATCTATGATACAGATGGAGAAGAGTCAGAAAATGAGGCAAAAATTGTAGTGGAAACAGAACTTAAGGAGGCTCATATGTCCAGCATGCAGAGAGAGGGTTCTTTCAGATTCCGTGGGATCCTAGCTGGTCAAAGGGTCATATCTCTTTTAGATACAGGTGCAACCCACAACTTCATCGATTCACGGTTAGTGGAGAAAAGGGGAATTCAAACTCAGCAGTTTGAAGGCATACGTGTGAAGGTTGCAGATGGATACACTCTCAACTGTGAGAGGATGATACCTGACTTGCCTTTGAAACTTAACAATTTTGAGTTCAAGGCAGATTTTTATGTTGTAAACATGGGAGGAACGGATATAGTTCTTGGCATGAAGTGGCTTCATGCAATAGGAGAGTTCACGCTTAACTTGCGAGACATGGAGATGAAATTCAGCATTGATGGCACAAATCATATTCTAAAAGCCATCAAGGACAGCAACCTTAGAGAAATTTCACTCCGGAGGATGGAACGTTTGATTCGTAATGATATGGTAGAGTGGGTCACCGAAAGTGCAAAGCTAATGCCTTCTACGCTTGAGCAAAGCAGTTTCTTCTACCATCTTGATGCTGTGAACTCAACTGCTCATGTAAGGTGTTTAGTGCACCTAATTGTATTTAATTCCTCCCCGATAGAGGTATTGAGCATATTATAGAGTTGGATGAGGGCACGAAACCGATCATGATTACTCCTTACCGGCACCCCAAGCGTTTGAAAGATGAGATTGAGAAAACTATTAAGGAGCTTTTAGCTATGGGGCACATTAGGCCGAGTAAGTCACTCTTTGCTTCATCAGTTGTTTTGGTGAAGAAAAAGGATGGTACACTCCGAATGTGTATTGACTACAGAATGCTCAACAGGAAAACTATAAAGAACAGGTATCCTATCCCACGGATAGATGAGTTGATAGACGAGCTTCATGGAGCTTGCTACTAAGATTTGGATTTGAGGATGTGGTATCATCGATTAGAGTCCCAGAGGAGGACATAGAGAAAACTGCGTTCAGATGTCACTGTGAACACTATGATTTCTTGGTTATGCCATTCGGTTTAACCAATGCTCCAGCCACGTTTCAGTCTACAATGAACAGGGTTTTCCATTCTCACTTGAGGAAATTTGTATTGGTGTTCTTCTTAACGCATCCCCGCTTATAGTAAATCATGAGAGGAACACATGGTTCACTTGGATGAGGTACTGAGTATACTTGACAGGGAGTCCTTGTACGCCAAGGAGTCCAAGTGTGCTTTAGGCATGGCATAGCTTTTATATCTGGGACACATCATCAGTGGTGCAGGAGTCAGCATGGATCCAGAGAAAGTTCGAGCCATCATCGATTGGCCTACACCTGAGACTTTGACACAGCTCAGGGGTTTTGTAGGATTGTGTGCCTTCTATCGTCGGTTTGTTAGTGGATTCTCGCGGCATGCTGCGCCACTAACTGATTTGACTAAGAAAGGTGCTTTTGTGTGGACACCACTAGCGCAGGCGTGCTTTGAGAAGTTCAAACTTCTCATGACTACGTGTCCAGTTTTGGCTTTACCGAACTTCACTAAACCCTTTGAGTTACATTGTGATGCCAGTGGTGAGGGTATTGGTGCAGTTATCATGCAGGATCGACACTCGATAGCTTTCGAGAGCAGGAAGCTAAGAGGTCCTGAACGGAGCTTCAGTATCTATGATAAGGAAATGTTGGCCATCATGCATGCCATGGCCAAATTCAGGCAGTACTTGATTGGTAGTAAATTCACTGTAAAAACCGATCATAATAGTCTGAAGCATTTCCTTGGACAGCGAGATCTTAATGAGAGGCAACAAAAATGGGTCAGCAAGCTTCAGTCTTACGATTTTGACATCTCCTATGTCAAGGGCACTCAGAATGTGGTTGTTGATGCTTTATCTCGCCGTCCTCACTTGAGTTCTATTACACTGGTTTCAGAAGACTGGAGACATCTGATAGTAGCAGAGTATGCTAAGGACCCATGGGCTTCTAGCATAGTAGATGGATCAGTACAGGATGACAGGTATTCACTTGTAGATGATCTTATCATCTACAAAGGGAGGATTTTATTGGTCCCAGGTTCTGAGATGAGGGACAGAGTATTGAGGTCATTCCATGATTCACCCATGGCAGGACATCCCGGGTACTTTAAGACCTATAGGCAGGTACGGGAGAGATTCTCTTGGAAGGGTCTCAAGTCTTATGTTCTCCAGTATGTCAGGGAATGTCTTGTTTGTCAGCAGAACAAGCAAGAGCATACATACCCTGCAGGTTTACTCCAACCGCTTCCTATTCCTGAGAGGAAGTGGGATTGTTTGTCCATGGACTTCATCACGGGCTTGCCAAAAGCTCAAGGGAAGGACAGCATTTTCGTGGTGGTAGATCGATTGACGAAATATGCACACTTTCAAGAATCACTACTACGCATTACCCGGGCCACCCAAAGGGAAGATTCTTTCTCGAGAGGTATTCATAACGCACGGCTTGCCCTCAAGCAGATCGGGCCGACAGGGCTGTGCAGGTTTATGAGTAACTTCCTCGCGTGAGTTATTCAAACTTTGTGGGAAAGAGCTCTCACCCCGAAAGTACCAGCTCTACCACCCCTGCATTGCATGGGCAGACTGAGATTGTCAACAAATGGGTGGAAGGGTACTTGCGGAATTATAGTTCAGGGCAGCAGAAGGCATGGGTGAGGTGGTTATACCTTTGTGAGTATTGCTACAATACCACCCATCACATGAGCATCCAGATGACACCTTACCGAGCATTATATGGATATGATGCTCCGAGCTTTCTAGACTTATTGTTGAGTGATAGTAGAGTTCCCAGTGCTGGTGATTTATTACAGGAGAACTAGGATATTATGAGGGCACGCAGAGAGAATATACAGAAAGCCCAAAATCAGCAGAAGCAATATGCTGATCAGAAACGAGTAGAGCGGTCTTTCGAGATCGATGATATGGTGTACCTGATGCTTCAGCCTTATAGGCAGTCCACCCTTCGTAAGAAGGGCTCCGAGAAACTTAAGCCGCGATACTATGGACCTTTCAGAGTTGTCAGACGTGTCGGTGAAGTGGCTAATGAGTTAGATCTTCCGGTGGACAGTAGGGTTCACAACGTTGTTCCTTACGTCATGCCTTAAAAGCATGCTTTGGGACAATATGTGATTCCCTTCTATTGATTTGCTACACCCCTTCGATGATGAGGGAAATTGGTTTTGATACCGAGGCTTTTCCCGACTCCGAGTGGCCATCTTCTGAGGCGAAGCCATCGTGGAGCACTGGTAAAGTGGAGGGATCTACCGGTAGAGGATGCTACTTGGGAGAGTGACTGTATTCTTCAGCATCCGGCTTTGAGTTTGCTTGTGGACAAGCAAATTCGGGGAGGGCGGACTGTGATGTCCCCTCGCTAGACAGTTCTCGGGAATAGTGTGTTAGCCCGTTATTGGACCCTTGTGGGCTAGCTGGATTTGTTAGAGGGTCAGTGGTACTTTCTGGAGAGGTTGTTTGTTCTTGTTTCCAGAGGCCAGTGATTGGATCACAGCAGGCGTTGGCATTTCAGGAGTCCACAGCTTCTGACGGCACAGGAATATTCTGAGTTTTGAGCGAGTTATGAATTTTTAAGTGATTAAGTTAATTATTTAACTTAATGCCTTTTATTAAAGTCACATCGACTTTAATACGTTTTATATCACTTGAATTATTCTAAAAAGGTGATTTAATATTTTAATCTCTTAAAATATTAAAGGGCGCTCAATTATTAAGTCAGACTATTGAGAAGAGACTTAATATAATATTAAAAGATTTAAATGATTGCTAAAAGGGCGCATCTTCTTGGAAATGTGTGCCATTTGAGTATAAAGCAATTTTAGGCAATGAGAAACTCACTTTTGATAATTTCGACTTTGCCTTGTGCCATTTCCTGTGCATTCTCCTGTGATCAGGGTTTGAACAAACTGCCATTGAAGAACGTTACCTCTTCAGTGTGAGCACCCTTGAGATTGTGAAAGATCAATCGAATCAGTGCATGTTGAGAGCTTCATCCAGAGGTTCTACAGATTCAGACAGAGAATTATTATTTGGGTTTGTCAGTTCAGAAGATGGTTTCTTCATCTCGAGGCGTCCTCTCCAACAACTCTTCAGCTTTCATCTTGTTTCTCCAGTAGTTGACTTGGGCCGTACATTTGCATTGAATATTGTGCTTGTTCTGGAAAGGCGTGTGAAGGAAGTAAAAGAAACGTCTTCTTCTTTGCTCATTTCTGTGCTTCAACCTTGGCGTCTACCCCTATCAGAGCATTGTACCACGTTTTGGAGTGGGAGAAGTCAGATCTGGAGATATGGCGTGCTTATTTGCTTGATTTCACCATTTCCGGCTATCATATTGGCAATTTCTTTAATTAAATAATCTGGAGATATTCTGGTATGTGTATGATTTGCAATCTATTTGTCACAGTTAAATAATGCAATCTACACTTCCATTCTGAAGCAAATAGTGTAAATTTATGTTTTATGAGCATTTATGATGTGCGCCCCTTCTCTTCTGTCTATCAAAAATTCTCTAAAAAACTAAATAACACCTAAAGACTTAAGGAAAATTGGGGTTTTGAGTTGAGAGCCAGCAGGGCTCATCACATCATTGATTTTACATTATCATCGCTCATTTGGGCTGTTTTGAAAAGTCCATCGGAATCTGCTACATTTAGGAAAACTTGCACTTGTGCCATTTTCGCCTGTTTTGAAAATAGCACATCTTGAGTTGATAGAATAGGATGTTCATGAAACCTTGTCGGGGACCAACAACGGTTTCCGAACCTATCAAAAATCCCAATTACAATTGAAATCTTTTTCATTTTCTCAACTTTCTGTCGTAAGCGGGCTTTTGAAAAGGTTACAAAACTTTAATTACAGATTGACAATCTTTAAAACTTTTAGACCCCAAAGACTTCACAAAGCATTTAGGTGTTTCGGAGAGTTATAGAAACTTTATAACAGGTCGACAACATAAGATAATGAGTAAGTGAAAGATTGCAAAGGGGAGTTGGCATAAGAGGGAGTTATGATAACCTAGGCGGTAACCGCCAAGGTTAGTAAAACTTGGAGAATACTGACAAAGATTTAGTCCTAGCAAAATTTCGAGTAGGGGCGACAATTTTAAGGGCAATGACCAAAATCGGAATAACAATTCCTAAATTCAATGTGCTAAAATTTGTTGATCTACTTATTATGAGTAGATTATAGAAGTAAATAATGTGGCATGAGAGCTAAGGAATCAGAAGATGATGCATTTTTAAAATATCATTGTGTCCTATTATATACTTATGAGCATGCTTAAGTGTGTTTTGGATGTGCTCCAATATATGATGGAGCCATTGATATTGCCTCTGTATGTTGAAACTAACCTGCACAGATAAAAATAATAAGAAGCTCAAAGCATAGAGTCTAATGAGATACGTAAAAATGGCTGAAAAGTAATTCAAACAATTTTTTTTATTGGGCTTTGTATATTTAAAAAATTGGCTTTAAACAACCCTTTGGGTCAAAAATAATTTCTTAGCCTGAGTGTAATGGCCATATATTTTGGTCTGGAACATTATCACACTGTTGAGGTTGAAGGCAAATGTCAAAATGACAACTATGAACATGCATGAAATGTGTGTACAGTGGACATTCAAAAGCAGCATATTTCGTATATATTTGTGTTTTTTTAACTATATTTTCTACCTTCGATGTTCACAATATAAACCATCCATATCTACCTACTATTGCTTTTTAACATTGCTGCTGATTGTTACTCATATGTATGCAATTTTTCTAGCTGTATCATCAATTTATATAAATGATGCCGCTCTTTTTTTTGCACTGTTTTGTATTCAGGTTGTCTTACCAGAAAAAAGTTGGCAAACTTTGGAGGAAGGACTTGTTCCATCGATGCCTTCAGCAATGACCAACTGGCTGGAATCTGCCACCAAGTCTTCTTCAATATCTGGAAAAGGAAAAGATAGAAATGTCTGTATTGCGGGAGGTAATTTTGTTTGTTGAACTTGACAGAATGGAGATCTATATTATTTTAATGATGGTTTGAGTTATCCTTTTATTTTACATGTTAAAATAAGCTGGCTTATTTATTATTCTTACATATCTAAAAAATAAGGATCAGACTTGTGAATTCATTCATTGATGCAAGGGTTGGACCTAGAGTGGCTTGCATTGTGTAGAAGGTATATGAACATATCTGAATGGCTGCTTGAGGATAAGCAAGCAGCATGGTATGCAGGGGAATCCCCTTACTTGCAAAGGAAAGTATAAAATAATGTCAGTTGAATCTTGTTACGCAAGATACTCGGATGTGTGCATGGATTAGTGCATGTGTGTTAGCGTTTTAATTCACACCTTTTAATGTGATAAGAGTGTAATAATCCCGACCCAGCGGGTCAAGATTATTATCGATTACTCACGTTTCACAATGTTATTTGTCAAATGAACTTCTAGGTCTGACGGAAAAGATTTAACTTTTGTATGCAGAGTGAATAATCAATCGTCTAAACTCAATGCCCATAGCTACTTCAAACCAATATTGTTATGCCAGACACATTGCAAATACTAGACATTTTCAAATAGGAAGTCAAAGATTGAAATGTTTATATGTGATCTATCCAGCTTGACATTCATGAGTAAAGACTTTCCTGGTATGTCAGCTACAGATGTCTTAAATAGTTCCAATGGTAATCGCACCTCTAATATTGAACAGTGGCAGATAACAAATGTCTCCAGGTATTATAGGTAAAAGACAATTTCCAGATTTGACAGAGGATTCAACTACAGGAACAGCTTCAGAATCATACAAATTATTTATTTGACTCAGAATAGATAATGATGTTCAATGTATTGCAGATACACGGCAAGGAGACAAAACAGTAGATTAAGAATATACCCGATATATCTCCTTACATTCGGATATACAGTTGCAGACTTCCAGCATGCGCAAATGTGTTCTCACAGCATTAGCAACTCCTTACATTCGGATATACAGTTGCAGACTTCCAGCGTGCGCAAATGTGTTCTCACAGCATCAGCAACAGGTGCAACGAATTATATACTGAATACACATTCCCGACACTCCTAATAGGACCAATATCTGCTTCCCCTTGATCAATGAAAATGGCACATGATACGCTACAGGTATAACGGCAACCATCCAAATCACATATCATCGACTGATATTAGCATCCTGAATATGTCCTGGCAAACTTGGTTTGTTGGCGGCGGAATAAGGAAGACTCCCTGACACTGAATCCATATTGACTCTCCACGAACTAGCAAATATCCCTTATGCTTCCCGTTACCACAAATATTTACATCAGGTGTGTCCTTCGCCAATCTCCATAGACCATCGCTTGACAGAGACAACTTATGCGATGGATATTGTCTACCAAAGTGACGCCTTCTGCCAGTGAGCGGTTTGTATGAAGCAGAGTATATGGTTGATGAACTGTCGACAAATATACAACCTCGCGACAAGATACTTCAAGTGATGGCCAACAGGAAGTGTTGCCCTATGAATTGGGTCTCAGAAATGACGAAAATAGTGACGTATGTTACCCAATTCTCGTAAATTAAAAACTTTCCAATTCTCACTTTAAACATGTAAAAGCAACATCTAACAAAGATAATTCAATAAAATTTCTTCCTTTCTTTATTGATAAACACGTACAAGTTACAATATGTTTCTTTGCAAATATAAATCAGAGTTAAAAGACAGTTACATACATAGCTCGTAAGCTTTTGCACAAATAGAAGTAAGAAGGTCCAGGAGTCCGTCCTTTCAAATCTTGGTACATCGGCCGCTTGCTGTGGAGGAGAAACATCACTCGGGCGCTTTTCCGCCAACCACGGACTTATAATGCGGTCCCCGCACGATCATTTTGCAATGAACGGCCCTCCCTTCGAAGAAGAGATTGGTAGGGTATCCTTTAACGATTACCAACTGAGCATAGTGCTGTGTCCTACTCAACTAGAACCTTGCTATTTCACAATCTCAATCTAGTACTCGGATCACAATGAACTGACAGTGTAGTCTCAACTATCTCACATCTAGGTGGATGTCGTACCTTTCACTACTTTGGCCAAAGTATTCTCATTCAGTACTTCGAATGAAGGTCATCTATCATAAACACTACTCAGGGCCGATTTGACTTAAGGCTTCCTTACTCTACGCATAGGTTTGTCCTTCAATGGGTGAATCCGTCATCCCAGACATCCTACAATCATACGAACCTACTAGAAATGAAAACAGTATTCAAGAGTCTTGTATCAATTCCTCCTAACTAGGAATTCTTTATCCTAGGAGTACTTAACTTGTCTCAGTTATCCTAATAACTTAAGCTAAAAGACTTCACTTGATTCTGCCATCATCTCGATCCTAGTAGATAATAAGTATGTCTACGTAATCCCACATATAGAGATCATACACAACATGCAAAAACCATTTAAAATGCAAATAAATCCTTCTCTTTTATCTTTTCCATTATTTCGTTCTAATGCAAGAGAAACAATCTAATCCCTTAAGCTTTATACTCTTATATTCCCTATTTCACAATTCCCCTAATCATTGAATCCTTTTCACATTTCCTTCTTAAATGAATTGCTTTAATTATTCATCAAAACAGTTCTTCCCTATTAGAACTAATTGAAATCAGCAATCACAAAATCAAAATGGAAACAATACTTCAATAAAAATTATAAACTAGGAAGATTCATGCCTGATTTTAAAGCTTCTCCTTCCAAATTTGCCCTTCTAGATTCTCCTTCAAATAAGCTTCCAGGTTTCAGCTAAATATGGCTTCTTTAAATGAAAGTATTTCACTCTATAGTGAGCTCCTATATCTCTTCTCACAGATGTGTTTCCAACACTCAATTCCTACTCAACTATATAAATACCTCACTTTAAACTCCAATGACTTAATTCACTGTGACTGGCAAATGCTGGAAATAATTTACTGTGCTTATCAAACTCAGCAATACAGGAAAACTCAGGCAGTATTATAAAATGGATATGGAATGAAAACACTAAACTCAGATTGCTCTCAAAAGGTGAGTTCACAATGAATGGAAGGGCGTCATTATATAGGGCCCGAATTGCAACGGATTCCACTAAAGGAGGCATGCCAATTGACAACACAGTGCTTAGAAACAGTCAAAAGACATTTGGCGGATTATTTAACCCTAAGTCATTAAAAATGAAGGTGATTCGACCTCTTTAGAGCCAGCAGATGAAGAATAAATCAATTCACATGGCGGATTTTGACAACTCATGGCGTTTTCAGTTTTTTTAGGGTTTTATTGAGGCAGAAGATCCGTTCCAGATGAAACGTCAATACAGCAACTCACCACGTCGCCATTTTCGTTGCCCTAAGAATAGTGTTCATTCATCTCACATGCTCGGTCACAGCATACGCGCGAACCAGACACGTTTTCTACCTGCGCGTGGCTTTTCACGCGAATTTCATGCTTAAAACATTTCTTTCCTCTTTTTAAATATTTCATATGTTTATTATAAACAATTCAACTTCCTCTTTGATTTTGATTAATTCAAACAAAAGGCACGATTTCCATAATGAGATAAAAATCGAAATATTTCATTACGGCTAAAGGATTTAAATCCTTTGAGTTCAATTTTTATTTTATTGAATATTCTTCTATTCGAATTTGCTCTTCACAATTAATACGTTTTAAATAAAGCTTTAAAATAAGACTTCATTTAAAACTAATTTAATAATTTTTCCATGATATTAAATATTACTCAAAGTATTATTTACTTAATTTCCAAATCCTTTGATTTATATATTTAATATATAAATATATATTTCCGTTATAAAAATATTTACTTTAATACATATGTATGTGTATATAAATATTTAAATATTTCTATTTAAATGTATTAGATTATATATACATACATATATATTTAGTAATATTATAATATAAATATATATTAATATACGATTAAATATATAAATATTTACATATTTAAATATTTACACTTATACGTACTAAATGTTAAACATGTATATTGCGAGCCAGTCAGCGTACTTTCAGTATACATTTTACGTCATTGTGTAAATATGTAAATATGTAAATCCCAAGCAAATATAATAATAATAGCATCATTATACACAGGCGATAGGTAACGTGAGTAGGTATATACATGTATATCCTGTATGCATATGTGTTTGTATACCATGTCGATACATACGTATGGCATATCCATCTGCCAAGCATACGTATGTATCGATATGTATATACATATGGATATGTGTACATGACATACATGTATACACGTACTTGCCTGACCTATCCATTCATATTCTCACACATGATTAAAACACAACAAGTCAGGCATAAGTAATCATCATTCAGATAGCACAAAGAAGTAACCAGATTCCCTAAGCCTATGGATGACTTACCGTTGTCTCGACAAACAGACTTGGCTTACTCATTCTATAGTATGTGTGTGTATGCTCAATTTGGTATTCGTTACTGTTTACCCGACCAAGTTCCTCCCTGAATGATGTCTCTCCTTTGTCCGGAGGTACAGTCTTCATACCTGCACATCACGACATGACACCGACAGTCATATGCTCACAACAAGGCAATTTGCATAAAACATTATAAAAAGTTAGATTAACATTATTCCATAACTGTATGCAACATTTAATCAAAACTAAATCATTTAGAAGTAACAATCAAATGAAACCATCATTTAAACAGGACTCATTCATTTAATAACGAGATCAACCATGTTTTATTCATCATCAAGATTCACACATTACATTCAATGGCCCTATACAATAGTAGCTATAATATCGGGATGTAAATGCGAAATACTTAATATTGGTGACGGCCTTAGTAATATTCAATACGATGGTTTAATAAGGCTTGATATTATTTCCAGGCGGCTCTATCTTCCAATGCTGGTGATAAGATGTTAATACCTGATGCCAAATGAACAACAATATCGTGCAATATTAAGGGTTCGGAACAAATAGGGAATTCATATACAAGCTTGCCGACTCCTCCAAATGACTTCATCCGAAATAATAATCTTCAATGCGCTGAAATAACTTCCAACAGAGCCATGGCTGGGTTTTTCGTCCAGACACGACCAAAACTCTGAGAGATTTCGTTCTCAGATATCAATACCAAAATCCAATAATATTCAATTCTCCACAATGATCCATGATATCGCTCCCCACCCCAATTAAAGTCCGCCACTTTCAGTTTTATTAATTGAATTATTTTATTGGCTTTATACACTATAGTTTTTGATATTCATATCTTATAAAGCTAGTTTATTAATTAATTAAATAATTAAAATGCCTCTTTTTTTTAATAAATAAAGACAAATTAAATATTTAATTAATTATTAAGGGAGCCTTAAAATTAAGGGAACATCACATAGAGAAGAAAACAAATGTGCTGTAAGTCTTGCTCTTTGAATTAGAAGAGGAAACTCCTTGTAAACAAAAACTAACCTAAAAACACTAGTGAAAACAATATATATTTGCTATTTACAATTTGTACAAGTGTGCCTTTTGTGGTAGTACATGCATAGCAAAGAAAATGAAGATGTTTCTTTTGGATTCACCTAGTGCAAAAGGCTGACACATGCTTCTACTCTTTTTTGACTGGAAGTAAACTCTACAATAACTACCATGGTTACATTGCTCAGCTAAAGGAAAACTGAGCATGCAAGTACATATAAAGCTAGGATTGATTTAAACATCGTGAAAGACTCGGTAAATTAGAATAAGGGAATGAGATAAAAAGCTACATTGCCCACTTCATTGTGATCTGCAATACAAAGTCTGCAGCCAACAGTAAAAACACTTTAGCATACTTCATCTATACCTACATCAAACATTATTAGCTAAAAATACAACTAACTTAACACCCATTGCAATGCAAAGCTTTCAATAAATTTTAAGTGATATTCAACTCATAAAAGCACAATAATAAATAAGAATACATAACATTTCAACAACAATTTAAGCAACAAATTAGGCATGCTAAATTCTATTGAATGATATTGAATGAATAAACTAAGTGCCAAGAGCACTTGTTTATAGTGTTTACAAAACTATGCATGAAAAATAATAAAAGTGCTAACTACAACTTCTACCCTAAAAATAGTTTTCTTGTATGCAAAGCAATTCTGTGGCATAGTCTTGTCCACAAGACTAAATCTAACTTAGGAAATTCTCTTGGACTCTCAATAAATATAACTACCAACTAACAATTAGTGTTTCTCGAAGTTTCTTAGATGGGAAGATGGGAAGATGGGGGGATGTGGTGACATGTTTCTATGGACAACAAATTTTTCCTAACAAAGTTTTCCTAAATTTTTTGAGGGCGACAAAGGGACAGCTAATAATATTATTATATACAATAATGAATTTTTACTAAAATGTACCTAGAAGATCATCTGAATATAGTTGGTCTAAAAATGGGTGTTAAAAATAGATTTTCTAGAATATGTTTATCTTGTCAAAAATGGTGATGGTTAAAAATAGTGCGAGCTATTTTTAGCATAGGTGAAAAATAAATGATCTTGCTGGTTGGCTTTGGTGACAATTTTGGTGAAGCTTTTTTTCTTTGTCCATGGCAAATCCTCTGACCAAATTCTGAAATTCTTATGTTTTGGTGCTTTTTGTCCAATAAATACTTTGTTCTAATGACCTCTACACCAAACCTTTATCATCTGCCATCTCTACAAACTTGGCAACACCAAATTTCTATGATAATTGCCTTTGATGAACATGGACAACAGACATTGAAATATTTTGAATGAAGAATGACAAATTCTTACTATTGCCTCGCAAACTGAAACGATAAATTGCAATAGTTGAAATCCTAGAAAATTGGTTAGAGGTTTTGGAGTAATACGTCTTTGAACTGGCCTTTACATGATTGATTTTTTCTTGTTAACTTTGCTGAAAGGACATCAACGTTATTCAATTTCAAAAGACAACTAGGGCTTAAAAATACCAAAAGAGGGATTTAAAAGTCAGTCCAAAACCCCTAGGTGTTGTTTTTGTATGAAAGTCTGAATTTTCCTAATGTAAACAATTGTGGAAAACAAAACCCTCTTGATAATAAAAGTGGAACCCTCAATCAGAACAGCAAAAATTTTTGGGGATAAAACTAGGAAACCAAAAGATTAATATGTTTTTAAAACATCGGGAGAAATTTGGATTTTAGAAAAAGTCTGAAAGCACCCAAAGAAAGAGAGAAGAGCTTGCTACTTTTTAAATTAAAAGGCATTTTAATGGCATAGAGATATAGAGAGAAAACAAAAATAAGAGTTTAGTCCATGAATTGTAGAATATAGATTTTTTTCATTTATGTTCATATCACTGATTACATTGCGTTGCTTAATGCATAAATGATAACTAGGTACTAATTTGTGTTACACCAAGTTTCTAGGACATGGGTGGCAAGGGATGTGGGGTGCATTTTTAGAACAAATATTTTTGGAGGCTAGTTTTTAAAGGATGTCCAGGGATGACTATTAGAAACTAAGGAAACTTTAAAATAGAGGAAATTTCAAATATTCATATGATGACATTGATAACGCATTCATTATATACATTATAAAACCTTAATACAGAGCATTAGAGTTGAATTGAGATTTCACATGAGAGTTGACAAACAAATTAAATTAACAAAATTTAATGCTTTAATTGTCAATGTGAATATATATTGTATAAAGGTTACAAGAAAATTCCTAAAGGTTGCAAGTTTCAACTAAAAAATGATAAAAACATAAAAAATATGCCATTGCCTCTAATCAACATTTGCTAACTTTGCATCAAAATTGGAGTTTGAGTATGAGTCATTGCCTCTATGAGGATTGCGTCCCCCAATGAAACCCCACCCAATCCCTTTTGTGTCATTTCCAAATCAACTTGTGTGGCATTTTTGGGATCAACTTTTCAACATGTGGTTGGAGTACAATGATACTTAGGAATTTGTTGATCCCAAAGTCGCAAGACACCATGCGTGACCACCAACTTTTTTGATTGTCAAGAGGTAAGCAAATTCTTCTTGATTGACTATATGAAGTTGTAAGTGGGTCATGGGGTAGGTTCACTCCTAGGGGTCTAGGGGCAGCCCCCCTTGTAGTGGCCTAGAGTAGTGCCTGCCATGGGTACTAAGGGCAGTGCCCCTAGGGGCGTTGAGGGGAAAGGGATGCATCCCTGTGGAACTAAGATATTGGTTAATTACCACCTAAAGTCTGCAAGTAATTTGTTTATTGAGATTTCTTGTTTTCAGTTAGGCAAACCTGAATTTGATATCTTTGATGATCTGCAAGAGTGCTTCTGGGATAAACTTTGTGTCTTTTTTGTATCAACACTTCGGATTGCACTCAGCAATCCATCATCAGGAAGAGGAAGAGTGCAAGCCAAAATGTTGATACAAAAAAGACGCAGTTTATCCCAGAAGCAGTCTTGCAAATACAATATGGACTGTGGAAAACTTATGCCAACTATCTTTGATGATGTGAAGGCTATTTTCAGTATGCTTTAGTTTGATTGATTAGTTTTGCACTAATTTTGTTCTAAAGTATCATTTTATGTACAAGAAAATGTTGGTTATAGTAGTTTGATAAGCAATATGCCTTTTGTCTTATTTGTTGCAGAAATGATAGATGTGGAGCTTGAGTTCAAGAATCCTCTTGAGATCCCCCTCAATATTTCAGCTGTTTCCCTCATGTGTCACTTTGTTCCTGAAATATTTGTCCACAGAGTTGGTATTATTCATCTCTTTTGATATACTCGATAACCTGATATAATTGGTCTTTCAAAATAGTTTTAGTTTGAGATAATGCTAAAAAGTAGTTGTTTCCTTCAGATTGTGATGATGTTATGCAAGGAAGTGAAGATGTATCTGACCCTGCCCTGTCTAATCAAGAAGCAAGAAGTAGCACAGGAAACGAGTATGTCTGCCACCTAGTATCTATTGCATTTGATTTTTAAGTTAATTGAGATGTCAGCTATGTAAGTTTAGAATGCTTATGATTCTAAAGGAGAATGACATGTTTTTGTGTACTTAGAATTAGATACTGGTGAATATCCCGCCCATCTGGATTTTAGAATATTTACACTTCATCTCTTTATTATTGACAGGAACACAACTGATCATGATACATGCTCACTGATTTTATCTGAGGAGGCATTTACTCTCAAAGGAGGTCAATCTATGGTGGTAGGTTTTGCTTTGCATGTTATTAGTTTCTACCATATGACACACTTACTGTCAGTAATTATACCTTCTGATTGAGCATTGATGAATGGCTATTGATTAATTTCAGATTTATTATTTTGAACTTCAGAGTTTTAAATTTTTTAATGTTTATTGATTAATCGTTAAATAAATTCCTTTAAAAGTAAGTAAAGATATAGTATGCTAACCATTCTGGAGGCTAAAGTGTCTGCAAAAGCAACAAAGTCTCTCGTTATAATCTCTAAAAAATATATTTATGTCCATGAATGGCCATAGTAGGTAAATGAGACTTGGAAGTACAACCAATAACAATAACATGTATGATCCAAAAGAGAGCTTGAATGTCTAAAAGAAACTAGAGGTTCCAAGCTAAAAGCACAACAATAGGGTATTCTAAGAAGGGCTAGTGGATGCTCCTAACATCTTTTGGAAGCTTTCCCATATCAAGGATAGATGGTTCTTTAGGACTAGAGAAGAAGATACAGTGGATGCTCTAGGCCAAGAACAGCCTATCCAAGGTCGAAAAACATGGACTTGGCATAGACTTGGCTGATCCAAAATGATTCAAAATCTTGGACACAGAAAAAACTCGCAATAACTTGATAAATTTTCCAAACATTAAAAAATACATTTGTTTGTAATTTTCTTTTTCAAAAAAGGAAAAAAGAATACTACAGAATTTAGGGAACATATTACTGATTTCCTTAATATAGATTAAAGTTAGAGTTCAATACACATCATAGACCAGAAAATGATTTCAATACATATCAACTTCAAGTTTCAATATAAATTACAAATTGCAAATTATAGTTTTATTGGAAAAATTCAACACATAATGATTACCGAGATATTCAATTGATAAAATACGAAGCACACGCTTTCTTATATAGTTTAACAGGGAACTAAATATAACGAAAGATAAAAATAGATTGAACTAAAAATAGCAAAATGTCAAAAGCTAAATAAAGCATAAAGACTAATTTAAGACTAAACTAAGGTCAAAATGACTTTATTAAACTCCAAGTATATAAACTAATTGACCATTACAATATAATACTATTTTAATACCCTCTCTCAATGGTCAATGTAATAACTACACCAAGTTTAACCCAAAATTTTACAAATTTTTTAGTACCCAAAGGCTTGGTAAGAATGTCTGCAGTTTGATCATCTAAAGGACAATACCGTAACATAACTGATCCATCTTCTACAAATTGTTTGATAAAGTCACAATGTAGTTCCAGATGTTTGGTATGCTCATAGAAGACTAGATTCTTGGCAAGTTTGAGCACCCCTTGATTGTCACAAAACAAGGGTGAAGGCTTTTCTTGAGGCATCTTCATGTTTGAAATCATCCTTTTGATCCATACTACCTTACATGCTGCTTTTTCTACTTGATATTCTCCTTTTGTTGAGGGCAGAGCTACTATTTGTTGTTTCTTATTGGTCCATATGACTGCACGTGTGCCAAGGCTGGAAACATAACCAAAAGAGGATTTTTTGTCGTCTATAGAACCTACCCAATCTGAATCTATAAATCCAATCAACCTAGGATCTTTGCTTTTGTTGTACAAAATGCCAAAGTCAAGTCTCCATTTCACATCTTAACACCCTCTTCCTTGTAGAGTCCAATGTTCTACATTTGTTGTTGTCATATTAAGTTCCCTAGTAGTTGTTTGTAAGTTGGTTCATTGACTCTTTAATAGTCAGTTTTGGCTGAAATTTCCAGCATTTTCTCCATAAGTGTTGGCAAGATTTTGCAATCTATCATTTTGTTGGAAATTTTTGTCATTGATGTCAAAGAAGGAAAATCATTGAGACTGTGACTGACCCTCCTCATATGTGATCGCCCCTTGAAGGAGTTAAAATAAAATAAATAAACCTATTCTAATTGCTGGCTGACCTACATTGGAGATAAAAATTAATTAAATTATTTTTTAATTCCTAGGGCCAAACCCCTCATAGTGGTGTGCCCAGTTCTTTGTAAAATTAAATATTATATAAATTCATTTTTATAAAACCCGATCCCTATTGGGGGGCCCAAATTGGAGATGGAAATGGTGTGTATAAAAGCAAGAGTTGCATCCGTTGGAAGAGGACACATCCTCACATGAAGTCTCCCCCCTTTAAGAAGAGATAAAAGTGAGTTTGTGGAGTGTTTTTGAAAGCAAGAATTTATTGAATATCTTTCCTGTTCAAGGAAGATTGAGGAGCAGATCTAGATCAGATCTGTAAGAAATTTGAAGGAGTTTATGAGCAGATTTGAAGAATATCTTTTATGGCAGATTTTGTGAAGAAATCATAACAGATCTAAGAAGAATTATAGCAGATCCAAGAGGAAGATTATAGCAGATTTATAGGAGATCTAAGAGCATAAGTATAACAGATTTGTGAGCAAAAGTATAGCTGATTTTTGTGAAGACATTAAGGCAGGTTCATGAGGCATATTGAAGTAGCAATACACATAGTATTCATTTGAAGGTTGGTGCCTCCTAATTGAGGAGATTGGAAGGTTGGTGCATCTCATTAGAAGAGATTGGTGACTCTTGCTGGGTTGGTGCTTAGTTGTGGGGGTTGGTGTCTAGCGCGTTGGTGCCTACAAAGTTTGTAAGAGAATTTCTATATAAGCAATATTTTTCCGTGGTTTTCTCTTGTAAGGGTTTCCACGTAAATCGTGTGTTCTTCTCATGTTGCATAATTGTTAGATCTTGTGTGATTGATATTGCTATGGTTGTTAAGTTTTGAGAAAGTAAAATCCCCTTTCCCTCCGTGCCCCCCCACTCTCATTATAAGTGCGTGCTCATCATATCTTGAATTTGTGGATACAACTCTTGGCATATTTGGATTGTGAAACAAAAACGTTGCCACTTGTTTACCAAAATTTTACACCTATGTAGTAATTTGAGAGGCTTAGAGGCTTAGATCAGTCATGTCAAAAGCTATACTCATATCTGATTTGGTCTTTTCAATTGCATATGCCTCATTATTTGTAATAATGATCTCATCCGCATAAATGACTAGCAAAATGATATCATTACCAATGCTTTTGACATAGAGATTTGGATCCAAAGAACTCCATTGGAATCCTTATTTAACCAAATACTTGTCAATTTTTATGTACCATGGCTTGAGTGCTTGTTTTAGGCCATATAAAGCTTTCTTTAGTCCGCATACAATATGCTCCTTCCTTGCAACTCAAAAACCTTGTGGTTGAGACATGTACACTTCTTCCTCCAAGTCTCCATTGAGGAAAGCACTCTTTGTGTCCATTTGATGAACTAGTTAGTCAAACTAAGCTTGCTATGGCTAGAACTAATTGAATGGTGTTCATGATGAGCACACTTATATTGAGAGGGGGGTGAATTAGTATAAGATATTCTTTCTAACTTTTCGAATAATTAACAACAATGAAGTCAATCACACTACACCAATAATCAAGAACACAAGAACACAAGATTTACGTGGAAACCCTTTCAAGAGAAAACTACAACAAAATATTGCTTTATTTATTCTTTTACAATTTTAGTAGGCACCAACCTACTAGAGACACCAATCTTTGCTTATCTTTGTAGGCACCAACTCACCAAAGACACCAATTCCTGCAACTGAGCACCAACCCAGCAAGAGACACCAATCTTTTCTAATGAGTGGCACCAACATCTACAATAATTTTACTATAAATCTGCTCATGGATTTGTTATAATTTGGTCTTTAGATCTACTATAATTCTGTAGTGTTCCACCACTCTGCTGATTTGTTTTCACTGAGTTCGTAGGTCTGATTTTTTTGTTTGGTTTTGTATTCCGTTTTTGTGTTTTGGGTTTGCTTGCTAATAATGCTAAATAAGTACTAAAGGGCATGTACATGAAGTAGAAACTTCTAATAAACTAATCTACTGAGATACATCGAGTAAAATGATCGTTTTGGAAGCCAAATATGATTTCTTCATTACATAATAAGATGCATCCAACATATAGGTTACATCGGATTTAAAGCTAAATATATCATGTACTAAACTTTAACTTACAGCCATATAACTCTTTGAATAGTAACTTGCTACAGTACCAAACCCAATCACTAGCTGAAATACAAACTTCTCCCACCAAAATCCAAAATGGGAAGCTTCCTAGGGCTGGGCCGCCCCCTTTAGGTAAGATGGCAGCCTCTTAGAAGAGGCGTTCCTTTTACTTTTGATGATGAAACCCTCATGAATGGGACGGCTGGCTGTAGTTGCACAAATCAGTCCAAAAACTCTCCAAAACACGGACAACTCCTGTGAAATGAATGATGGAATCTATGGCAGCAATCTCTACTCAGAAAATCAGCTCTTAACTTAGCCAACAGCTCCTAATGTCACCAAATTTGCATACAAATTTAGACCAACAACCTTAAAGTGGTATTTCACACCTTCAAGCTGCTCATAAGCAAAAACCAAGCCCCCTCCAAGCTCACCCATTGCAGAAATCAGGAAACCCTAGTCTCCCTCTACTCTAAACTCCCAACTCACAAGCCAAAGCAAGAAAATAACTCAATGCATGAGAGGGTCGAACTTCTCCTCTTGCTTTTTATAATTTTTCATTGAAAACACTATTCATAAAAAGTGAGCACTATTCACTTAAGTTATAACTTTTTCACTTTATGGATGAATAGTAATTGAAAAATATAAAGTGACCCCTTCATTTTAAAGACACATGGTCCCTAGGCCAAAGATGATGAAATAAAAGGTGAGTATCATAAATTTAAGCAAAAGTATCATGCCAAACACAACAATTCACCCTGCCACCATACTCCGGTGATCAACACTGCAAGTTAATGACCAAGTGCCCGTCCAAGTGACCCTCTATCCAGAACCATTAGCCTACGAGGGTCGACATGATAGGCTAATCCCTTGATTGTTGGAAGACTAATTAAAAGGGGACAATACAAATTCCTCTCAAGGACCTGCTGAAAAATCTGCCATAATCTGCTCTTTAGATCTGCTATAATTCCTCTATAACATGCTTCATAAATCTCTTCAACTATGGTCGTTAAATCTGCTCAAATAGTCTTCATAAATCTGCTCCAATATAGTTCATGAATTTTCTCTAAAACAATTCATGAATCTTCTCCAATAATCTGCTATGAATGGGAATGATATTCGTTAAAAGCTTACCTTCAAAAATCTCCACAAACAGTTTTTATAGCTTCTCTTAAGAGGGCAACTGATTGGAAAATATGTCACTTCACAAAGGTGGCAACTTTTCATTTTATATTGAACTCTTAACCTCATGACTTGGGTGCTAGACATGGGTCAGTCCATACAGAAAATAATATATTTATTTTGAATTTTAAATCCAATATAAGCACTAAAAGAGTGCAGGTCGGCCTCCTTTTATTTAATTTTAATTTTTTGTTTTTTTTTTTACTAAATATCTTTCAAGAGTGGCACCAATATAAGGGAGGGTCGGCCACATTAAGAACATTGTAATGTTCCCTTTTTTTTGGGATTTGTATCCTTGCAATGGTTAGCCTACTATTTGGTCCCCGTATGCTAATGGGATGTTCAGGGGACCCTTTTGAGGGTGTTCAGTTGTTTATCTCAGTTTTCTCCTACTCAGTGACTTAATGATTTGGTGGTGGACCTTTTGGAGGTCGTTCTAGTTGATTTCTCTCACACTTACTATGGATCAGTCGCCTTTAAGCCTACATCTGAAAAATATGATCAAATCATTATTTGAGTTGGTGTTGGGTGATTTATTGAGGATTAATGGTTTATTATATTATTAAAGTTATTTGATTTTAATAATATTAATATTTAATGTTGACTTATTAAAAGGTGAAATAAGGAGGTTGAATGGAAATTAATAAGGTATTATATATGCTTTATTAATTTATTATTTTAAAAAGGCCAAATGCATGAAAAACAAATATATATATATATATATATATATATATTTATTTATTTGGCCAAGTGGGGATTCGAGGTATAAAAGAAAAAAGGCATTGGCTTTTTCATTATCTTTGATCATTTTATAAAAACTTGTGCAAATTGGAGAAATTGAGCAAGGGTTTGCTGGTTTTGAAGATTCAAGCTTTTTGCTGGTTTGTTGTGAGTGATTATGTTAGAGCCTACAAATTAGTTGACGTTAATGATTCGACATTCCCTTCTAGTGATGATGTTACACGTAAAGGTTGTACAAGTCTCCTTGTGGGGAGTCTAGAGGTTGTGGTACCCTCTGATGTGACAACTGAGTTTGATTATTCTATGGGTGATTCTAACACTGTCCCGAACGGAGAAAGCATGGTAGCATCCAGTGAGAGTTAAGTGGGATGATGATGATTTTGTTTTTTGAACTAACACTGCCCTGGTTCCAAATCAGCTAGTAAGCAATGAGGTTATCATAGAAGGATACTTTGGGGAGAGTCAAATTCTTCAAGAACAATTAGCAACTTCATCAAATGAATCCAATATTATTCGTAAGCATAATTTGGAGAACCAACTAAAGGTTAGTGAAAATGAGATTGTGGCAGCATTAACACATTTTGATGGCTCTCACAAGTTGATGGAAAATCACCTTTGGAAGGTTCAACGTGAGGGAGGGCAAAAGGGTTTTGAAGAGGAATCCTCTCCTACTAATTTATAGGGAATCAAAATAGCTATGGAGGCAATGAAATCAGATTATTTAAATCTGCTTTCAGATAGAGATCTCTTTGAACTAGCTGTTACCTATTTTGATGCATGGAGAAGGAAAGAAGAGGAAGTTGGCAATATTACTTTAGAGCCTTGTTTAGAACTGAGTTTGGCACAGTTTACTTAGCCCTTAAAGATGAGTATTCAACAAGAAAAGAGATTGAACAGGTGAGTGAGGAGCAAGACCGCTTTTAGGAGGAGTTTAATCTTGTCCATTACCCCAAAAATTCAGAAAATAGTAATTCAGATCAGCAAGAAGCAAGGTTGATTTTGATTTGCTTTATGATAATCCACTCTTTGAGTTGGATAATGGTTCCCTTTCTGATCCTTGTATGGAGTTTGGCAATGTTCATAGGACTTGGGATCTCAGTAGCGGATCAAGACTTCTGACAAGGATTATTGATGCATTCCACAACGTGCATAATGTGCCATGTGCATACAATGTTACTTTCAGCCCATTCACATTTGTTTTGACTATGAGGCAAAAGACATGCAAGTGTGAGTTGGATGGTTGGTATGAGGAGTTTCCTTCTGTGGATGAAGGGGACAAATCTTACAGGTGTTCTGAGCTGCCTCTACAAGATATGCATATTGTTGGGATGCAAAATATAGGAGCAAATTTCGAGCAGCTTAACACTTTGGGTATAGTTAGCATGGTGCAATAGGAGTCATCAAGAGATAGGAAGGACAAATTCCAAATTCGTCCATGGGATCCAGGTGGAGTTTATTACAATGGGTTGCTTCACCATCTTCATCTTGGTGAAGAATATATCAAAATAGCGCAAGGAGGGTCAGTGGGTGATGAGTATGGCAGGCTTCTTGTTGGGTTGTGGGCTTTGGGTTCTTCTATGCTTAGCAGTATGATTCTTTTGCAGAAAGTGATTGATAGGGCTGCTGAGATTAGTTCTACTTTTGTCTAGTGGTTATAGTGGAGCTTGGGTAGAGCATTGTATCGATTGGTTTGGGATCTCGGTATTTAGGATGGGTGTGGTTGTTCAGGTGAGGATTGCTTGGGGACAAGCAATCTTGGGGAGGGCGGACAACAATGTCCCTTTTTTTCTAGGATCTGTAACCTTGTAGTGGTTAGCCTACTATTTGGTCCCCGTAGGCTAATGGGATGTTCATGGGACCCTTTTGAGGGTGTTCAGTGGTTCCTCAGTTGGGGTTTCAGTGGTTTATCTCAGTTTTCTCTTGCTCAGTGACTCAATGATTTGGTGGTGGACCTTCTGGAGGTCATTTTGGTTGATTTATCCCACACTTACTATTTATAGTAATTCACTTGGTCATATCGCCTATACTTACTATTTATAGTAAGTCTTATCTAGATCAATTGTCATCAGGCCTACATTCGGAAAATATGATCGAATCGTTATTTGAGTTGGTGTTGGGTGATTTATTGAGGATTAATGGTTTGTTATATTATTAAAGTTATTTGATTTTAATAGTATTAATATTTAATGATGATTTAGTAAAAAGTGATATAAGAAGTTTGAATGGAAATTAAAGTATTATATTAATGATGCTTTATTAATTTATTATTTAAAAAAAGCCAAATGCAGCAAAAGAAAATATTTATTTTATTTAATTATTTGGCCAAGTGGGGATTTGGGGTATAAAAGGAAAAAGGCATTGGCTTTTTCATTATCTTTGATCATTTTATAAAAACTTGTGCAAATTGGAGAAACTGAGCAAGGGTTTGTTGGTTTTGAAGATTCAAGCTTTTTGAGGACGAAAACCCTCAGAGGGAACAATGTCTACAGGTGTGGAAGATCACCCAAGGGCATTTTGAGAGATAATCTCATTTAGGGATTATTACAGAGCTTCATTGGTTTCAAAAGGAAGATTTAAAATAGGGATTTAGGATGGAATAATACAAGGTCGAAGATTATTGATATGAGGTTTCTTTATAGTCAATTCCTTCTCTTTGTGAGAACCCTTTTGTGATCAACTGAGCTTTGTACTTGTCAAGAGTGCCATCTCTCTTGTATTTGACTTTGTACACCCATTCACAACCAATGTGTTTCTTCCTTGGTGGAAGATTTGAAATATCCCAAAATCTCATTCTTCCTAAGACTCTCATGTTTGATCTCCAGGCCTTATCCCATTCTTGTTTTCCTTTTGTCTCAACAAATCTTTGTGGCTTGTACACTCCTTCAATGTGATGAGCCCTGCTGGCTCTCAACTCAAAACCCCAATTTTTCTTAAGTCTTTAGGTGTTATTTAGTTTTTTAGAGAATTTTTGATAGACAGAAGAGAAGGGGCGCACATCATAAATGCTCATAAAACATAAATTTACACTATTTGCTTCAGAATGGAAGTGTAGATTGCATTATTTAACTGTGACAAATAGATTGCAAATGATACACATACCAGAATATCTCCAGATTATTTAATTAAAGAAATTGCCAGTATGACAGCCGGAAATGGTGAAATCAAGCAAATAAGCACTCCAAATCTCCAGATCTGACTTCTCCCACTCCAAAACGTGGTACAATGCTCTGGTAGGGGTAGACGCCAAGGTTGAAGCACAGAAATGAGCAAAGAAGAAGGCGTTTCTTTTACTTCCTTCACACGCCTTTCCAGAACAAGCACAATATTCAATGCAAATGTACGGCCCAAGTCAACTACTGGAGAAACAAGATGAAAGCTGAAGAGTTGTTGGAGAGGACGCCTCAAGATGAAGAAACCCTCTTTTGAATTGAAAAACCCAAATAATAATTCTCTGTCTGAATTGTAGAACCTCTGGATGAAGCTCTCAACATGCACTGATTCGATTGATCTTTCACAATCTCAAGAGTGCTCACACTGAAGAGGTATCGTTCTTCAATGGCAGTTTGTTCAAACCCTGATCACAGGAGAATGCACAGGAAATGGCACAAGGCAAAGTCGAAATTATCAAAAGTGAGTTTCTCATTGCGTAAAATTGCTTTATACTCAAATGGCACGCATTTCCAAGAAGATGCGCCCTTTTAGCAATCATTTAAATCTTTTAATATTATATTAAGTCTCTTTTCAATAGTCTGACTTAATAATTGAGCGCCCTTTAATATTTTAAGAGATTAAAATATTAAATCACCTTTTTAGAATAATTCAAGTGATATAAAACGTATTAAAGTCGATGTGACTTTAATAAAAGGCATTAAGTTAAATAATTAACTTAATCACTTAAAAATTCATAACTCGCTCAAAACTCTGAATATTCCTGTGCCGTCAGAAGCTGTGGACTCCTGAAATGCCAACGCCTGCTGTGATCCAATCACTGGCCTCTGGAAACAAGAACAAACAACCTCTCCAGAAAGTACCACTGACCCTCTAACCAATCCAGCTAGCCCACAAGGGTCCAATAACGGGCTAACACACTGTTCCCGAGAACTGTCTAGCGAGGGGACATCATAGTCCGCCCTCCCCGAATTTGCTTGTCCACAAGCAAACTCAAAGCCGGATGTTGAAGAATATAGTCACTCTCCCAAGTAGCATCCTCTACCGGTAGATCCCTCCACTTTACCAAGTACTCCCTGATAACCCGCCTCCGAAGATGACGCTCTCTGGAGTCCAGAATGGTCTCAGGTATCAAAACCAATTTCCCCTCATCATCCAGGGGTGGCAAATCAATAGAAGGAATCACATGTTGTCCCAACGCCCTTTTAAGGCGTGACACATGGAACACGTTGTGAACCCTACTGTCCACCGGAAAATCTAACTCATAAGCCACTTCACCGACACGTCTGACAACTCTGAAAGGTCCATAGTATCGTGGCTTAAGTTTCTCGGAGCCCTTCTTACGAAGGGTGGACTGCCTATAAGGCTGAAGCATCAGGTACACCAAATCATCGATCTTGAAAGACCGCTCTACTCGTTTCTGATCAGCATATTGCTTCTGCTGATTTTGGGCTTTCTGTATATTCTCTCTGAGTGCCCTCATAATATCTTGGTTCTACTGTAATAAATCACCAGCACTGGGAACTCTACTGTCACTCAGCAATAAGTCTAGAAAGCTCGGAGCATCATATCCATATAATGTTCGGTAAGGTGTCATCTGGATGCTCATGTGATGGGTGGTATTGTAGCAATACTCACAAAGGTATAACCACCTCACCCATGCCTTCTGCTGCCCTGAACTATAATTCCGCAAGTACCCTTTCACCCATTTGTTGACGATCTCAGTCTGCCCATCTGTCTGGGGGTGGTAGCTGGTACTCGGGGTGAGCTCTGTCCCGCAAAGTTTGAATAACTCCTGCCAGAAGTTACTCATAAACCTGCTATCCCTGTCACTGACTATACTGTGAGGCAAACCGTGCAGCCTGAATACCTCTTGGAAGAACAAATCTGCCACCTGGGTAGCCGTGTGGGTAGTAGTGATTGCGAAGAAGTGTGCATATTTTGTCAATCGATCTACCACCACGAAAATACTGTCCTTCCCTTGAGCTTTTGGCAAGCCCATGACGAAGTGCATGGATAAACAATCCCACTTCCTCTCAGGAATAGGAAGCGGCTGGAGTAAACCTGCAGGGTATGTGTGCTCTTGCTTGTTCTGCTGACAAACAAGACATTCCCTGACATACCTGAGAACATAAGACTTGAGACCCTTCCAAGAGAATCTCTCCCGTACCTGCTGTTGTACCCAAAACCAAATTTTTTGCTTCACTAAGGAATTTTGCTTAATTGAGTCTTAATCTTGTTAAAGTGTTGTCAGAAGGTCATTTTTGGGGTTTTCAAAAATGGAGTTGGTGTTAGTGTCATGTCAGTCTGTTACTGAAGAGTTTGAGGAAATTGAAAATCTGAACGAAAAACATCAAAATTTTCTATCTCTGGAGAAGGGAGCACATTCTCAAATGGGCGCCCTATCTTTTAGGGGTCCAGATCCTGTTTTTAGGGTTTGTCACTTCCAGCAGACATTTGTCCGGCATCACGTTAGCTTCGCAGTGAGCTATCAAGCTTGTCAAACGGACCTGTTTCGGGCAAGTTATGGAAAATACAGTGCAAAACGAGGCGAAGACGAGAATTGACTAACACTGGAGAAAAGCGCAGCTTTTCAAAAAGGCGCCCATCTTTTTGAGGTACCAAATGTAGGTTTTTGGCTAAATGCCACCCAAGGTGTTTATCTCACGTTTGTTCAAGCTTGCGGCATCCGTCGGTGGGTGAATCTGAGTTCTTTGAAGTGCAGGCAGAGGTCAAACATAGGGTCAAATGTATGGAGAATATCAAAGAAAAAGCAAAAGAGCACATTTGAGAAAAGCTTTGAGCTTTTCAAGCTAATGCTTTCTTTTGATGATATCAGATATTCAATTTGTCGTGTTACGTTGGGCTTTCCGTTGCTGTCTCCGTCGATCAGAAGATGTCTCCGGCTTGCGGTCGGAGTTTTATGTTATTTGGTGGTTCGAAATGGCTAAGTCTGGAATGAAAACAACTTTTCAAAAGGCCCTTGATTTTCACCTCTCAGATGATGTTTTCTGGAGAAATGTGCCTTTGCAGCTATCGTGCAGAATGAAGTTAGCTTCGCAGTGAACCTGAGATCTAGTCCTGAAAGTTGGTAAATAAGAAGTTATGAAGGATTTATTTTTCTCTTCGTTCGAGATGCAGATGTCAAAATTTGACTAAGTCTGAGAAAAAGCGCAGCTTTGGGAAAAGGCACTTGGGTTTTTGAGCCTTCAAATGTCAGTTTTATGGTCTGCAGTCTCAAGGTACCTTTTGATTAGTTTTTGTTCAGCTCTGTGATGCACCTGTCAGCCAGTCAATCGGAGAAGTCAGTCAACCAGGGTCAGAGGATGAACAGAGGTCCCGGTAGAGGTTTAAGCCTAAATTTTCACCAAAATTGGCTAAGTCTGGAATTCGCCTTAAGAGGTCAAAGTTGAGTTTTCGAAAAAGGTTGAATGGTGCGCCCTAACTGGAGTTCTGGCTGCAGTTAGACTGAACGTTTTCTGGGTTGTCATCTTCAGTTCATATATTGGCATGTCGAGTGATCTTTCAGTTTGCATGTCAAGTTAACTAGTTTGCATGTCAAGTTAACTACTTTGCATGTTGAGTTAACTTGTTTGCATGTTCAGTTAACTAAAGTCTGTACTTGAAAGTCAACTTCAGTTCACATGCATGACGAATTTTGGTTGAAATTATGAAAATTTTGTGAAGTAGGCGCTTCACCCTTTGTCAACTGAAGTTTGAAAAGGGCCGCCATATTTTGATGAAGCATTAAAATGTGAAGTATGGCGAGTTTGAAGTTGTTAACTTCAGTCATGAAAAGGGTCGCCATATTTGGGTTTTATTGATGAAGCATATTTTGTGAAGCTACGCACTTTTCAAGGAATAATAACTTTAGTTCCAAAAGGGTTGTTATTTTTAGAACTGAATTGAAGCATAAGAGTGAAGTTGACGCACTTCTTGAAGGTCAACTAAAGATTGAAAAGGGTCGCTATTTTTAGAACATGATTATTGCATGAAGATGGCGAATTTCTTATCTCATTCAACATTGTTAACTGAAGTTATCAAAAGGGTCGCCTTAGGTCAAATTTGTGAATCCAAAGCAAATGTGAAGGATGGCGAACTTGATAAGATTGTTAACTAAAGTCAAAGTCGCATGGTTTAGTTGAACTGAAGACTTGAAAGGGTAACCCTAATGCATGGCTATTTATTTAGCATATTCGAGTTCCAGTTAACTAAAATGGGGTCCAATTAGAAGCCAAGCGCCATTTTCCATGAATTCTTTGCTTAGTGCGAATTTTCTATGATGAAAATCTATATATTTCAGGAATGGCGTCCATTATTTCATCATCTTTTGCTCTGAAGCTTATATTCTTTTTGAGCGACCAGCAAGCTTAAGGTGATTCAGGTGTCCGATTTCAGCGATCTTCATAGCAACGAGTTCAGATTGTTTAGAGGAAGGCGATTCTAGACTTTATTTTCACTTTGCATGCAGGTTTTATCAAGTTACAGAGAAGAGGTTGGCAGATTTTTCAGAAGCAGACAAGCAAAACTTTCTATCTTTTGTCTTATTTCTTCTATTTCTCATCTTAGGTACTTTTTTCGCATGTCAAAGAAATTCAACACATTCAGAATTTGACCATCTGGGTTCGCATATTTCAGCATCAGCAGCAAAACCCACGTCTTAGATTTTTTCGAGAAAATCGCCCTGTAGCCTTCATTCTGAAGCTTTGTGCTTTTTTTCGAGAATTTCTTTGCATGTGGGATAAAATCACATCTTTTTGAAAATCTCATCATTTGGGTTTGTTCAGAATTCCGTTGTGCATAAAACCCATGTTCCAGATTTTCTCAAGAAAAATTGCCCCGGGAAGCTCTAAAAAAACCCCTGCAATTCTCGACTGAAAAGTCTTTGCATGTTAGGCTAAACGGCGTTTTTTCACAATTTTGACGTTGTGGGTTGTCTTGGAATCATTTTCTAGACAAAACCCATGTCTCAGAATTTTTGGTGAAAATTATCCTCCGACAGGGTATTTTTAGCCTCACTAGGAGCTATTTTTGCTTTCTGGAGAAATTTGTCAACCGTTTTTCAGAAGGCGGTTCAGCTAAAGTGAATTCAAGACCAAATCGGTCTTAATTTAGGTTTTCATCAGAGCAGCTGACAATGAAGCGTTACGCTGCAAAAGGAAAGATTACTCCATTTACGGAGCCGCCAAAGTCACTCAAATCCCATGCCATTGTCTTCGTGAAGATGGTACCTACGCTGATCTCGAGGCTGTGCAAACTAAGTTCCAGAAGCATGTTCGTGATATCTTGATGGAGATTTTGGATCACATTTCGTGATTTCAGCTAGTTTCAAGCGGCGAGAAGAATGTAAAAGATAGCATGCACGATCACGGAAGAAGTGGCGAAGAAATGAAGCGGAGACTATTGCCTTTTGGCGGTGTTAAAGTGCCGGATAATGAAGATCGATGAGTTCTTGGTCGAGGTAGACGAGTTGACATGGAGTGATCGCCAGGTTGGAACACCAGGTTAATTTCTAGGGTTGAGTCATGAGTAGCAGTTAACTCGACTTTCAGTCTTGAGTTTACTTGCTGATCTAATGCATGCTTATCTCATCCTTGGAATTATCGTCACAGGAGTTAGGGTTAGGGTTTCCAGTTAACTGAAGGTAGTGTCCAGTTAACTTTGCTTTAAATAAGGGCGTGCATGCTTGCACATGGTCCATTTAGGTTAAATGTACCAGTTAACTGATAGTAGCTTTCCAGTTAACTGTATAGTTTACTTCATTAGGGTTTAATAATTAATCTTGCATGCATTTGCGAGACTGTAGTTAACACAAGGTGATTTTAGGGTTCCCTACGCAGCAGTGTATATAAATAAAACTTTGCTCATTTGTAATTAACTTTGGCAGAGAAATATATGTTGCGCCTACCTTGCCCTCAATATTGCTCTTTTGGTATCTGTTCATGTGTCTTCGCTATTACGATTAATTGTTATGCCACATAGGGTTTCATGCAATTGTAATAGTGAATTCTTTCTGTTTTGTACAACTTTACCATTATGATCAATTGTTATGCCACATAGGGTTTCAAGAGGTTATGATGATAAATCTGTTTTGTGTATCTTTACCATTGTGATCAATTGTTATGCCACATAGGGTTTCAAGAGATTGTGATGATAAATCTGTTTTGTGAACCTTTTATCATTATGATCAAGTGTTATGCCACATAGGGTTTCGTGAGATTGTGATGATAAATCTGTTTTGTAAGTCTTTACTATTTTGATCAAGTGTTATGCCACATAGGGTTTCATAAGATTGTCATGGTAAATTCTTAAATCTATTTTGTGCCCAATAAACTTGTCTAGATTGAGCTGATATAAGCCACCTTGCCTTCAAGTAGAGAATCTAAACTTCGTTTATCGTCCAGATAGTCAAACCTATCCATTTCTCATGCTCTGTTTTCTTGGAAAGCTGGATGAATTCAAAGTAGTTAGCTTAGTTGTAGTTAATGATACTTGAAACGAAAATCCTTAGCTACCCAGCGTTCTTGGTTTTCTTAACCTTGTGTGCCTCTTCTGGTGAGAACAAAGATAGAACTTAGATTACTTTTCTTTTTCAAGCATTCGGCTATGAGGGGGCTTCCCCTCTAATTTGAAGAGCACTCTGGCTCGTAGTGTACATGAAATTTGTCAGTACAAACCTGCACTCGAGGAGGGTGTTAGATTTTTCGTAACACACGCCTATAGGTCTTAAAGTAACCGGGATGTCCTGCCATGGGTGAATCATGGAATGACCTCAATACTCTGTCCCTCATCTCAGAACCTGGGACCAATAAAATCCTCCCTTTGTAGATGATAAGGTCATCTACAAGTGAATACCTGTCATCCTGTACTGATCCATCTACTATGCTAGAAGCCCATGGGTCCTTAGCATACTCTGCTACTATCAGATGTCTCCAGTCCTCTGAAACCAGTGTAATAGAACTCAAGTGAGGACGGCGAGATAAAGCATCAGCAACCACATTCTGAGTGCCCTTGACATAGGAGATGTCAAAATCGTAGGACTGAAGCTTGCTGACCCATTTTTGTTGCCTTTCATTAAGATCTCGCTGCCCAAGAAAATGCTTCAGACTATTATGATCGGTTTTAACAGTGAATTTACTACCAATCAAGTACTGCCTGAATTTGGCCATGGCATGCATGATGGCCAACATTTCCTTATCATAGATACTGAAGCTCCGTTCAGGACCTCTTAGCTTCCTGCTCTCGAAAGCTATCGGGTGTCGATCCTGCATGATAACTGCACCAATACCCTCACCACTGGCATCGCAATGTAACTCAAAGGGTTTAGTGAAGTCCGGTAGAGCCAAAACTGGACACGTAGTCATGAGAAGTTTGAACTTCTCAAAGCACGCCTGCGCTAGTGGTGTCCACACAAAAGCACCTTTCTTAGTCAAATCAGTTAGTGGCGCAGCATGCCGCGAGAATCCACTAACAAACCGACGATAGAAGGCACACAATCCTACAAAACCCCTGAGCTGTGTCAAAGTCTCAGGTGTAGGCCAATCGATGATGGCTCGAACTTTCTCTGGATCCATGCTGACTCCTGCACCGCTGATGATGTGTCCCAGATATAAAAGCTCTGCCATGCCTAAAGCACACTTGGACTCCTTGGCGTACAAGGACTCCCTGTCAAGTATACTCAGTACCTCATCCAAGTGAACCATGTGTTCCTCCCATGATTTGCTATAAACCAGGATGTCGTCGAAGAACACCAATACAAATTTCCTCAAGTGAGGATGGAAAACCCTGTTCATTGTAGATTGAAACGTGGTTGGAGCATTGGTTAAACCGAATGGCATAACCAAGAAATCATAGTGTCCACAGTGACATCTGAACGCAGTTTTCTCTATGTCCTCCTCTCGGACTCTGATCTGATGATACCCTGTCCTCAAATCAATCTTTGAGAAGTAGCAAGCTCCATGAAGCTCGTCTATCAACTCATCTATCCGTGGAATAGGATACCTGTTCTTTATTGTCTTCCTGTTGAGCATCCTGTAGTCAATACACATCCTGAGTGTACCATCCTTTTTCTTCACCAAAACAACTGATGAAGCAAAGGGTGACTTACTCGGCCTAATGTGCCCCATAGCTAAAAGCTCCTTAATAGTTTTCTCAATCTCATCTTTTAAACGCTTGGGGTGCCAGTAAGGAGTAATCATAATCGGTTTCGTGCCCTCATCCAGCTCTATAATATGCTCAATACCTCTATCAGGAGGTCTGCCTGGTGGAATTGCACTGAACACCTTCGCATGTTTGATTCGAAGTTCCTGCACATCTGGATGGTAAGAAGAAGCTTGCTGCTCCAACTGTGAAGGCATTAGCTTGCACTCAGCAGCCCACTCTACCATATCATTACGAATCAAACGTTCCATTCTCCGGAGTGAAATTTCTCTAAGGTTGCTGTCCTTGATGGCTTTTAGAATATGATTTGTGCCATCAATGTTGAATTTCATCTCCATGTCACGCAAGTTAAGCGTGAACTCTCCTATTGCATGAAGCCACTTCATGCCAAGAACTATATCCGTTCCTCCCATGTTTACAACATAAAAATCTGCCTTGAACTCAAAATTGTTAAGTTTCAAAGGCAAGTCAGGTATCATCCTCTCACAGTTGAGAGTGTATCCATCTGCAACCTTCACACGTATGCCTTCAAACTGCTGAGTTTGAATTCCCCTTTTCTCCACTAACCGTGAATCGATGAAGTTGTGGGTTGCACCTGTATCTAGAAGAGATATGACCCTTTGACCAGCTAGGATCCCACGGAGTCTGAAAGAACCCTCTCTCTGCATGCTGGACATATGAGCCTCCTTAAGTTCTGTTTCCACTACAATTTCTGCCTCATTTTCTGACTCTTCTCCATCTGTATCATAGATTGGAGCTTGCTGATCAGAAAAATCAGTCAACGCTTCTCCCTCATAAAACCACTCCATGTGCTTGTTTTGCCCTTTAGGTTTGAGGGGGCAGTCATGATTAAAGTCATACGGACCTTTGCAGTAAAAACAAAGTTTCCTTCTTCGTAAATCATTCATTGTTTCTCGATCTAAAGGGGCTGTAAATTTCTTCTTTTGATCTGCATTATCAGCCTTCTTTGGATCTGATTTATTCTCCATGTATGAAGTAGTAGGTTTCGAGCCAAATGGCTTATGAGGTGTAGATAGTTCCATGCTGCGAGCTTTCCTCATTGCCTCCTGTAAAGTAGGTGGATCAAACGCTTTTATCCAACCTTTCATGGGCTCGAAAAGACCTTCAATGAACAATATGATCAGCCTTCTCTCTGAGATTCCTGTCACCATCACAAATAGTCTTTGGAACTCTCCAATGTACGAATCCAAGCTACCTAACTGTTTCAGTTGTGCCAAATCTCTGAAGAATAGCTCAGGATCACGTCTATCAAATCTCTCAACCAGTTTATCAGTAAACTCCTGGTACGAGGTGATCCTGTCATGGTGAAGAGTAGCCATACCATGAACCCACCAGTCATGTGCCACGCCATCAAGGTGAAGTGCTGCAAATCGAATGGCATCCTCCTCAGGCATGGGGTGTAGTGTCAAGAATGTATCAAGTTTACTAACCCAGGCACGTGTTGTAACTCTACCATTGCCATCATAGTGAATTAAGGTTAGTTTGTTGGTAGCCTGTCTGAGATCACTTTGCTTGTTTCTAGGCCGCCTATTATTCCTGCTTCTGGTGTGTTCTCTCTTCTGGCTCATGAATCTGTCGAAGCTAAGGTGCTCCTTAACCCTCGGTGGCAATGCATCCCACTCATCATGCATAGCCATAATGTTATCTGCAAAATTAATCTCGCCACCTTGTTGAACTTCGTCCACTTCCTCAGCATCATCTCTGGTAAAAGTAGGACATGTAGCTCTCTCAAAGGTGCGTGTTGGAGCTATGATTCTCTAAGGCTCTCTGTGAATACTGCCATCACGATCTGGATCGAAAGTATGAGCCCTATTAATTGTCAAATTTTGGACATTTGTGCTGAGTTGTTGAAGAATAGTCGCCACCTGTTCTTGGCCTGCAACCATACCTCTGAGCACGTCTTTAGCTTCTCTGTCCTCATCAGCCCAAGGATTCCTGTGAGAACTTTCTCCTGCCCTGTTCGCCATATTATCCAAGTCTATTTCCTCCTCCTGTTCTTAAAACGGAAATGGTGGGAAAGGATTTTGATCACCTCTCTGATTTGTAGGACCCCCTCTGGAATAGAACTTGCCAAAACCCTCTTTGTGAGACTTCATAAATTTCTCTAACCCCACAAGCTGGCAGGATCAGTGCTCTGATACCACTGTGATGAGCCTTGCTGGCTCTCAACTCAAAACCCCAATTTTTCTTAAGTCTTTAGGTGTTATTTAGTTTTTTAGAGAATTTTTGATAGACAGAAGAGAAGGGGGCGCACATCATAAATGCTCATAAAACATAAATTTACACTATTTGCTTCAGAATGGAAGTGTAGATTGCATTATTTAACTGTGACAAATAGATTGCAAATGATACACATACCAGAATATCTCCAGATTATTTAATTAAAAAAATTGCTAGTATGACAGCCGGAAATGGTGAAATCAAGCAAATAAGCACGCCAAATCTCCAGATTTGACTTCTCCCACTCCAAAACGTGGTACAATGCTTTGGTAGGGGTAGACGCCAAGGTTGAAGCACAGAAATGAGCAAAGAAGAAGGCGTTTCTTCTACTTCCTTCACACGCCTTTCCAGAACAAGCACAATATTCAATGCAAATGTACGGCCCAAGTCAACTACTGGAGAAACAAGATGAAAGCTGAAGAGTTGTTGGAGAGGACGCCTCAAGATGAAGAAACCCTCTTCTGAACTGAAAAACCCAAATAATAATTCTCTGTCTGAATCTGTAGAACCTCTGGATGAAGCTCTCAACATGCACTGATTCGATTGATCTTTCACAATCTCAAGAGTGCTCACACTGAAGAGGTAACGTTCTTCAATGGCAGTTTGTTCAAACCCTTATCACAGGAGAATGCACAGGAAATGGCACAAGGCAAAGTCGAAATTATCAAAAGTGAGTTTCTCATTGCCTAAAATTGCTTTATACTCAAATGGCACACATTTCCAAGAAGATGCGCCCTTTTAGCAATCATTTAAATCTTTTAATATTATATTAAGTCTCTTTTCAATAGTCTGACTTAATAATTGAGTGCCCTTTAATATTTTAAGAGATTAAAATATTAAATCACCTTTTTAGAATAATTCAAGTGATATAAAACGTATTAAAGTCGATGTGACTTTAATAAAAGGCATTAAGTTAAATAATTAACGTAATCACTTAAAAATTCATAACTCGCTCAAAACTCTGAATATTCCTGTGCCGTCAGAAGCTGTGGACTCCTGAAATGCCAACGCTTGCTGTGATCCAACTACTGGCCTCTGGAAACAAGAACAAACAACCTCTCCAGAAAGTACCACTGACCTTCTAACCAATCCAGCTAGCCCACAAGGGTCCAATAACGGGCTAACACACTGTTCCCGAGAACTGTCTAGCGAGGGGACATCACATTCAATGTTGGCTATGAGAGCAAAGTTGATTGTGTTTGCCTTTCTCTTACGTCTAGATGATCTACCCTCAATCATTTTACTTACTTGAACATCTCGATTGGTGTTTTCCCACCATATTGGTTTCCTCTTGGAAGTCTCAATGTTCAAATCAGCATTGTCATCATGACTTAGGCTACTTGTATTTGTGTATACTTGATGCTAATTTGTAATGAGCCGAACCAATTTTTTCAATGAATAAGCCAATACAACAAGCACCCGTTAAGGTTAGCTCAATCCAAACCAATTGTTGGAAAGTAACTCTACACCACGAATGTATACCAGGATCCCAACTTTCGGCAAGGTGTGAGCATATGGCGTCGAGGATCATCAGTAAAAACTGAAAGATTACAATGCTAAAAAGTAACCCAACACCAAGAATGTGCACTCAAGACTCGAGGTGTGTGAGGTGCTAACATATGGGGACGGGGATCATTAGTGCTCAAATGAAGTACAATACTGAAATGAAAGCTCGACCACTTATTTAGCAGGAGTGAAGAGGAACTGAAAGAAAGAAGGCTCGACCATTTATTCAACGGGAGCTATTACAATGAAGTAACAATCTGTGTATTCCCCTTCTTGGCTGTAAACCATCCAAGAGCTTAAGTGTGTTGGTTCATTTGCTTTCTCTGGCAGTAAATTTTCCAAAGATTGTTAATGTTTGCTACTTAAAGAGAACTAAGTAACTACAAAATTAGATGACTGGAATAGTACTACTATTTGTAGCTTTACAATGCAACAATCTACAAATTACAAAGTATTAGAATAGTCAAATCAATGCCACAATTGTAAGATTATTTCTCTAACATCCAAGACTCAACAATACTGAAAATGCAACCCAAAATCTGAACTTCTACAATCTGATAAGACAGACTTGCAACTGAAAATGCACAAACCAACAATGCTGAGACCCACTAAAATGCTTATAACTCACTCCGAACTCACTCAAATGACATAAGCTACTAATGATGAAGGCGCCCAAGTAGCAACATTGTAACCATCCCAAAAGACTTGTATTTATTTTGCATGAAAATCAATGCACTCCAAAAAGGTACGACCCTCAAGGAAGGGCGATTTCTTGCTCTAAAATCATACACTTGACATTAAAATCTGGTAATTGGCATAAAGGGTTGCCCCAACCAGCAAAACACATCTAGCAAATACTAGACCAGCAAATAAAATTCACTCTATTACTTCTAAGCAAAAATAACTTTCAGCTATACTAGACCAACAAACTTAGAAATACTCAAAAACTTCAGAAAACTCCATCTCAAATGCTCAATCTGCTCTCAAGAGTCAAGAACAGCCTTAATCTTAGCTAGTTGCTATCTTTCAAGCAAGAACTAAGTCCAAGCTAGGAGGTGTGCATTCCTTGAAGCAATTCACTCACCATTTCGGTAGCATAATAGTATATTTTCTTCATGGATGCAAAACAAAGAGCCCAACACTCTTGTTTATAGTTTTTCTATCTCCAAATTCAAATTCATTTCCCTCCAAGATGGATGCCTAATCCAAATTCACATTCACCTTGCAATGTTCTGTCAATTTACATTTCATTTCACCTTTTCCCAAGTTGTCCACTTTATGAAGACATAACACTTTATTAAAAATATCAATAAAGTGTAATGCGGTGTCCAAAAAGTAATAAAGTGAAACGCTTTATAAAATAATATATCTCCTCAAAATATTATTTCATTTGCATTTCATTTCCCCATGTCTCCAAGGCATCCAACATCAAGAAAGTAATATACTTTATTAAATTTGCTTATAAAGTATAAGTTGGCGTCCAAATATAATAAAGTGAATGACTTTGATAAAATCAATTATTTCTCCTTAAGGCGTCCACCAAGCCTTATCAAAATTTACTTTATTAAAATATTTTACCTCCACGAGTGAAGTGCCCAACTCAAGCTCAGACCTGTCAAAAATAGCTCAGAAGTATTGAAGACTCAAACTGCTCCAACTGACCTGTTAAAAATAGATTTGAAATTGGCTTGCTGAAAACCTACTAAAAATAGCACCAAGGGTGTTGGAGACCAAATTGCTCAAACAGACTTGCCAAATATAGCCATTGAGTTGAACTGCAGAAACCCTGCTAAAAATAGCACTGCTAAAAATAGAACTTACTAAAAATGGCATATTGCTAAAAATAGTAAGTCAATCAAAACTAATTTTAACCACAATTCGAGCAGTTGTCGTAACTTACTAAAAATAGCAAGTTCAGAAAAGTCCAGTGTTTTTGATGCATGTCACATCACCACAGAGCACTTTGAAAACCTAGAATGAATCTAGAATCCAAACTAAAAAACTCCAACATGCAAGCCTCCAAAAGCAGCTAAGAATGCAAGTCAATATCCTGTCATGCATGTTACCTCATCATGAAGCTCTCCAAAAACCCAGAAAGCTCCACTAGACATGTGTTAGAAACTCTCACATGCAAGACCTCAAAACCTCCTCGGAAGTGGAAACCCTAATTTCAGCTTCTGACTAGCCTACGAGCCTCCGGGATAGGCTATTGGCCAACAGTATCGATTACTGATGAGAAGGGGACATACATAATCTAGGTTATCATCAATGAGAACAGGGTTTGTTTCCTCATGCTCTGAGTCCCCCTCTCAAGTGGAGCTTCTTGAAGTTAAACACCTGAATCCTTAGCCATAATATTGGTAATATGGAACTTGGGAGATGTTTGGAAAGATCCTATTTCCTCATCAATTACAACATCTCTATTAAAGGTGAAGTGGTCAGTGTCAATATCAATCAACCTATAGGTCTTATGATTGTGACTTGTACCTTGTAAGTATCAATGTCTTACTCTTAGAATCTAATATGGTTTGCTTTTCATTTGGAATAGATGCATATGGAAAACCTCTTGGGAACACTCCTGTTCTCCATTATACATTGGGCTATCTCTCTTATAGTATGATTTTGCCTCTTAGCTAGTCCTGTTAGAAGTATTGTCATTGATGTCAGGATAAATATGAGAAAATGGATTTGAACTTAGGTTTGATTATTTGATAAATATGAGAAAATGGAGAAAATGGACTTGAACTTAGGTTGATTATTTGTTGATAATCAAGTCAATCAGTGCTTAAGGTGGTGATTAGTTTGTACAGGAGTATAATATTCAAAGGTTAAAATGTATGAAGTTACAGTTTTGAGTTTAAACAAATCTGGTACTATAGGGTATGAAGATCGAAGTTTGATGCTCAGAAATCTGATTACTTCACCATTATGGCAATCTGAAAGTATATTTTATCTGCTAAACATCACTATCATGACTACCTGATAAGTCAATATCATTTACTTGAAAGGAATAGTCGCTGCTCATATTATCGGGTCCGTGTTTCATGCCGCGATTAATTCTTTATGACGTTTTTGTTAAAAAAGGTGTTTTCTAAAAGACGTCTTTTGTCTTAAGGACTGTTGCAGATTAAATAAACTAATTCGATGATAACAAATCAAGAGATACATTTAACAGTTGCAAGGCAGATGGGTTTGATAATAAAAGACGTGTCTTTTGAAAAGTTAACAGTTGCAAGGCAGACGGGTTTGGTAATGAAAGACGTGTCTTTTGAAAAGTTAACAGTTGCAAGGCAGATGAGTTTGGTAATAAAAGACGTGTCTTTTGAAAAGTTCTCTTTTCAAATTAAAATATTTAATTAATTCGAGCATCACAAATAAATCAAATATTTTATGAAAAGATGCGAAAAAGAAGAAATTTGTTTGAAATGACGTGTTTCTCCATCTAAGGTAAGTTTGAACTAAAGGTGTATATTGATACACACAGGGATGAGTATTAGTTTTGTCAACAACTGAAATAAACTAAACCAGTTGTGGAAAGGCAGATTCTTGAACAGACGTGCTCCTCTATAAGACAGGTGCAACACTTGAGAAACATTTATAAAGGACATTCAAATGAAGGCTGAAGGTGTGGTTGTTTTTGAAGATTAGCAGTTCAGTCAGATTCCCATCTCCTTGTGTGGGCTGAAGGTGATATTATTTATCACATAGAGCAGATTGGAGATTTGGGCTTGTGCAGATCAGATTGAAGGCAGTCTCACTTCCATCAAGTCAAGGATTGGTGCCTTGCATTAGGGGTTGGTGCTCCTTGTAGGCAGGTGTCTACTAAATTTGTAAAGGTCTAGGTGTTCCTTGTAGGCTACATTCTACTAAATCATCTTGGTGTAAATCTGTAGGTTGGTGCCTATTTTAAAAATATTATTTCAATAAAGTTGTGTCAATTTGGGGAATTTGGTTCATATCAAAAATTGATTGTAAAAAGTTTGAAATGATTAAAAATAAAAGTTTGTATTTGATTTACTGATTCACCCCCCCCTCTCAGTAAATCTTTTGTGCTCTTCAAGTCCATAGTGCTATGGAGTGTAGGGTGTGGTAAACTGTTTTTTGATGCCAATTTTAGTACAAAAGTTGTTGAATTCTTTGGAATAGAGTTTGACTCCATTATTGGATCTAGGAGTGGTTATATCACAACTTGACTCTTTTTCTACTAATGCTATGAACTTTTGAAATTCATTAAACGCCTCAAATTTTAAATTAAAAAAATATACCTACATTTTCCAACTAAAATCATCCACAAACAAAAGAAATTAGCTACACCCAGTGACTAATGCCATGTTCATTGGTCCACAAATATTTGTATGAGCCAACTGTAGGATTGTCTTGGCTCTCCAAGTTTCTCCATCGTGAAATGGTGTTGTATGCTGCTTCTTGGCCCGACTAGCATTACACACAGCTTGTATATGTTGTTGAATGCCAAGAATTCAATTTACCAAGTTCTCTTGAGCTGATTGAGAGAGGTGAGACAAATTGAGGTGTCCACACTGTTGATGCCAAAGTGTTGTAATGGTTGATGCACTCTTGGCTACCATTGCATGTTCATTGACCTATTTGGTTTCAGCCAATCTATATGGTCCATGATCTATACAAAAACCACTAGTTTTTTTTATCTCCTTTTCTATAATATTGAATTTGTGTTTGCTGAAAGTGACATCTAGATTATGACTATGGCGCATAATCTGACTTATAGAGAGTAGATTGAGCTCCATGCTTGGTACATAGCACAGATGGAGAAAAAGTAACTTTTTTCACTCTAAATATTATATGTACTAACCCTAATTGTGTACTTCTCACCACCAACAAAGATCACAGAATCAAAGCATTGGTTGAAAGATGCAAGAAGAGGACATGGTGGTAATTACATTGAAAATCATACCGCGTGTTTATGAGCATTTCATTGAGATGCTCAATGTCACCCTGTTGGATGTTGACCTAAAGTTAGAAGAGCTATGCAATAAGCTCTTATAGTAGGATAGATTGAAGAAATAGTTTGGTAGCAACAATGAGACAATGCGTGTGGAACAAACTTTTGTAGCCAAAGACAAAGGCATAGGTAAATGCTCACAAAAGAAAGGACAAGTTAACAAGAAGGATGCAACAAAGAACTTAAAAAACATCACATGCCATTATTGTGGTAAGTTGGGTCATATGAAGAAGCACTACAAGAAAAGATTGGTTGAACAAAACTCCAACCAAGGAGGATCTCAACGAAAGGCTTGTGTCATAGAGCATTTAGAGGAGAAGGCATCAACTTTCTATGCATTCATGATCCAAAGACTAGTAGATCAGTCAGTCATCTACATGGTACATCGATTCAGGAGCATCATGTCACTTCACCAACCCGCAAGACTGGTTCATAGAGTACATTGCTTGCTTCGATACCATATTATGAAAATTTAACACAAAACAATTACCAAGATATTTGATTGATAGAATAAGAAGCAAACACAAATGCAGTATCATTGACCATATTACAAAAAAATTCAACACAAAATGATTACTAAGATATTTGATCGATGATATAAGAAGCAAATGCTTTCTATGATTAATGGCCAAAAGACCAGTAGATTAGTCAGAGTCATCTACATGGTATATCAATTCAGGAGGATCATGCCACTTCACGAATAGGCAAGATTGGTTCACAAAGTACACTGCTTGCTTTGATAACATATTTCAGAAATTCAACATAGAATGATTACCAAGATATTCAATTGATATTACAATGAGCTAAACATAGACTGAACTAAAAATAGCAAAAACTAAAGAAAGCATGAAGACTAATTTATGAGTAACCTAAAGTTGAAATGACTTATTAAAATTTAAGTCCAAAAACTAATTGACCATTACAATATAATAATACTTTAATAATCTTTGGTGTTCATAATCTATAAATTTCTATTATATTTAAAGTTCAAAAAAGGATTGCCATTGTGTAGGTGTCTTCAAACTAGATGCTACTGCAGCAATTTCTTGTTGAGTAATAATATCGTCCTCAACAAGAGCATGTTGTGAATGTGATGAATCCCCCATTGATGGCTCACAGTCTACCTCCTCGTATGTTCATCTTTATTGAAGAAGTCATAAGAGCTTGCACTAGGATAAATTCATAAGAGCTTTTGAATAAAGCTTTTTTGAGATTATTGCCGCTGAGTTCACGGCATTGTTGGCGTAACAACTAACACCCTCTGGAGTAGAAAGTTGTTATTATGAACAGCTGTACACTCGTAATGAGTGCTCTTCAAATTATGGAGGAGCTCCCTCAGGTTGTGCTACAAAGGCTTGCAAAGGAAAAATAAGCTAAAACTATGTCTGTCTTTGGAACTTTGAAACGCTAAGAACAAGGCTTTCTTGAAAGAACTTACACGTTGCAGCTGAGTTTTCTCTGGTTTCGCAAATCAACTAAACTACAACTTATATCTATCCAATCTCCTCAGGAAAACAGAGCAAGAGGAAATGGAGCAAGGTTATGACTATCAGACGATAAACACATTCAGATTCTCTACTTGAAGGCAAGGTGGCGCAACTATCATCTCAATCTGAACAAGTTTATTAAGCACAAAACAGATTTGAGAATTTGCTATGATAATCTTATGAAACCCTATGTGGCATAACACTCAATCAGCATAGTAAAGACTCACAAACAGCTTTTATCATTAAAATCTCTATGAAACCCTATGTGGCATAACACTCAATCGTAATGATAAAAGTTTCACAAAACAGATTTTCCTAATCTAAGAGAAGATTCACCATGAAAACTTTATGAAACCCTGTGTGGCATAGCACTCGATCAGCATAGTAAACACTTCACAAAACGGTTTTATCATGACAATCTTACGAAACCCTGTGTGGCATAACGTTCGATCATAACAATAAAAGATTCACAAAACAGATTTCTCTAAACTATGGAAGAATCCAGCATTACAATCTTTCGAAACCCTATGTGGCATAACAATCAATTGCAATAATGAAGACACATGAACAAATACCATAAAGAGCAATATTGAGGGCAAGGTAGGCGCAGCATATATTTCTCTCGCAAGCAAAAGTTATTTACAAATGAGCAAAAATACTTGTTATATACATCAGGTGTGGTATAAAATCACCTTGAGTTCACTTTCGTTCTTGCAATGCATGCAAGTTATCGCCTAACCTAATGAAGTAAACTATCAGTTAAGCTGACTGACTACCCTCGGTTAAGCGGGTACAAATAACCTAATTGGACAATGTGCAGCATGCCGTCCTTATTTAAAGCAAAGTTAACTGGCCACTACCTTCAGTTAACTAGAAACCCTAACCCTAACTCCTGTGTTGATAACTCAGAGGATGAGATAAGCATGTGTTAAGTCAGCAAGTGAACTGAAGACTGGAAGTCAAGTTAACTGCTGCTCAGGACTCAACCCTAGAAATTAACTGCACGTTCTAACTGACAGATCACTCCATGTCAACTCGGTCTAACACTTCGACCAAGAACTCATCGATCTCACTGTCATCTGGCACTTTGATAACACTTCGACCAAGAACTCGCCGTCAGATATGCAGCTTGCCCCAGTGCTGCTAAAATATGATCTGTTTCTTTAGTTCTCTGCCACTTTACGTAATTATTATTACATACATTCTTTAACATTTTAATTAAGCCTTCTTGAAACTAAGCGAAATTATTGAAATGTGATCTAGAACCTCCATCAAAGATATCCACGAACATGCGCCGAAACTCGGTTGTACAACTCGAGAGATCGGCGTAAATTTACCATCTTCACGAAGATAATGGCACAGGATCTGAGTGACTTTGGCGGCTCCGTAAATGAAGTGATCTCTGTTCCTTTTGCAACTTAATGCTTCATTGTCAGCTGCTCTGATGAAAACCTAAATTAAGACCGATTTGGTCTTGAATTTAGTCTAGTTAGACTCTATGCAGAAAAACTTGCCGGATTGGTATGAAAAGCGGCTATATTGACAACTTTACTACGAAGAGGTGAGAAAAGCCCTACGGACAAGGCTAAAATAGCTTGTAGGAGGATAATTTTTTCATCGAAAATTGAGACATGAGTTTTAATGGGAAAATGATTCTAAGACAACCCTCAACATCGGAATTGTGAAAAAGCGTAATTTAACTTGACGCTAAAGATTCTTGATCGAAGTGCGGGGAGGTTTTAGAGCTTCTCGAGAACTAATTTTTCTTGAGAAAATCACGGAACATGGGTTTTATGCTGTAGATTACGAACAAACCCGGATATTAGGATTTTCAAAAAGGCGTGTTTGGGCCACATGCAAAGAAATTCTGGGAAAAAACCGCAGGCTTGAATGAAGACTCACGAAGTGATTTTCTCGAAAAATTCTAAGAAGTGGGTCTTGTTGCAAACGCTGAAATATGAGAACCCAGATGAACAGATTCTGAAAATGTGTTGAATTACTCTGGCATGCGAAGAAAGTACCTAAGGTGAGAAATAGAAGAAATAAGACAGAAGATAGAAAGTTTTGCTTGTCTGCTTCTGAAAAATCTGCAAATCTCTTCTTTGAAACTTGATAAAATCTGCATGTAAAGTGAAAATAAAGTCTAGAATCGACTTCCTCTGAACAATCTGAATTCGTTGCTTCGAAGAACGCTGAAATCGGACACCTGTAGCACCTTCAGCTTGCTGGTCGCTCAAGAAGAATATGAGCTTCAGAGCAAAAGATGATGAAATAATGGGCGCCATTGCTGAAATGAATAGACTTTTATTAATGAAATTCGTACAAAGCATGAAATCCTTGAAAAATGGCGCTTGGCTTCTTATTGGACCCCATCTTAGTTAACTGAAACTCAGATATGCTAAATAAATAGCCATGCATTAGGGTTTCCCTTTCGACACTTCAGTTAACCACTCTATGCGAGTTTGACTTCAGTTAATCATCTTCATTGAATTCGCCATCCTTCAAACTTGCTTTGGATTCACCAAATTGACCTAAGGCGTACCCTTTAGATAACTTCAGTTAGCAATCAAGAATGAGATAAAGAATTCGCCACATTCATGCAATAATTATGCTAAATATAGCGACCCTTTTGGAAGTTCAGTTGGCCTTCAAGAATGCACCAACTTCATGCTTTAATCAAATATAATCTAAATATAGCAACCCTTCAGAACTAAAGTTACCATTCCCTTGAAAAGTGTGCCATCTTCACCAATTCATGCTTCACTTTTCAAAAACTAAAAATAGCGACCCTTTTCATGAGTGAAGTTATCAACTTCAAATTCGCCATACTTCACTAAAAATGCTTCATGCTTCACAAATCATGCTTCATGCTTCAATTCGTCCCTTTTGGACTTCAGTTGACATTTGATGAAGCGCCATTTTCACTAAAATCTTCACAATTTTGACCAAAATCGCCATGCATGCAAACTCTAGTTGACATTCAGTAATAAACTTCAGTTAAACTTAACATGCAATCAAGTTAACTTAACATGCAAACTAGTTAACTGAACATGCGAACTGAAAGATCACTCCACATGCAAACATATGAACTGAAGATGACAACCCAAAAATCGTTCAGTCTAACTGCAGTCAGAACTCTAGTTAAGGCGTCCATTCAACTCTCTTTCGAAAATTCAAATTTGAGCTCTCAAACGAATTCGGACTTGTGGAATTTCGCGAAAATTTGGAAACAAAACCTCGCCGGGGACCTCTGTTCACCTCGACCTTGGTGGTGACTTCTTCGATTATTTGTAATTTTTATGTCGAGCTTAGTAAAGCGATCAAATGATATCTTGAGGTACCGCGTCATAGCTGACCCGACATCGAAGGCTTTAAAAATCCAAAGCGCCTTTTGAAAAGGCTGGCGCTTTTTCGGAACAGTCAAATTTTGACCATTTTGAGCGAAGGAAAAAACAAAATCCTTCATAACCACGATTTATCTTTGCCGGAATTTGGAACTCAGGTTCACTGCGAAGCTAAGCTCGTTCTGCACGACGGCTGTAAAGGCACATTTCCCCAGAAAACGTCATCTGAGGGGTGAAAAACAAGAGCGCCCCTTTCAAAAGTTGCTCTTTTCATTCCAGACTTAGCCATTTCTGGAAATGACAAAAATAATATAAAAACTTCCATTGCAAGCTGACGAGACATCTTCTGATCTGACGGAGACAGGCAACAGAAAGCTGAACGTAACACGGACACATTAGGCATCTGAAATCATCAGAAAGAAAGCATTAAAGGCCTGAAAAGCTTGGGCGCCTTTCCCAAAATGTGCTCTTTTGCTTTTTCCTCTGATATTTTGACTAAGATTTGACCCAACGTTTGACCTCAGTTTCAGACGCTTCAGTAACTCAGATTCACCCTCTGACGGATGCGTCGCGAAGCTTGAACGAATGTGAGATAAACATCTTGGGTGGCATTCAGCCAAAAACCTACATCTGGCACCTCAAAAAGATGGGCGCCTTTCTGAAAAGCTGCGCTTTTCTCCAGTGTTAGCCAATTCTGCGCTTTAAGCCTCGAATTTACGTATCTTCCATAACTTTCGAAAGCGGAGTCCGTTTAGGCGGGGCTTGATGAAGCTCCTTCTTGAAGGCGGCGTGATCACCCGAACAAATGTCTGCTGGAAGTGACAAACCCTAAAAATAGGATTTGGACCCCTAAAAGATAGGGCGCCTATTTGAGAATGTGCTCCCTTCTCCAGAGATAGAAAATTTTGATGTTTTTCGTTCAGATTTTCATTTTTCTTAAATCTCTTCGGTAACAGACTGACATGACACTGACACCAACTCCATATTTGAAAACCCCAAAAACGACCATTTGACAACACTTTAACAAGAATAAGACTCAATTAAGCAAAATGCCTTAGTGAAGCAAAAATTTTGGTTTTGGTTTTAACAAAGCATAATCAAGTTTGGTGAGTGCATACACAGTTACACTGTCAGTCATAAATATTAAGACTTAACATCTTAATTGTATTACTTTACAGTATTACAATTTATGAATGACAGTGTATGCACTCACCAAACTTGATTATGACTTCTTTGAGTAATATATAAACCTGTTTTATAAACTATGGCTTAATATGCTTCTTTTATATTTATACCAAAGTATGATTGAAAGTCTCAAATTTCAAAGTACTTTTACAGTGGAATATCTGCAATAAATTCTTAAATATAGTATGTAAATTTTGAGTAATTGCTATTTAATGATAACCTGCTGCTCCCACCTGCAAATTTGCAACAGCCAATGGGGTTAGGAGTTAGGACTGCAATGCTAATTTGCATACAAGTAAAGAAAATCAATGTGCATCCAACAAAAAATACAATTGTAAGAATGACAAAACTGAAATTAGAACAGATAGCATTCTAAATGAAATGTCTCTCACTTTGATAGTTTGATTGAATAGAGTTAAACAATTAGTTGATTGTTCCTTTGTACTAGATCTGTTACAACTTCTAATATATTTATTATTGAACTTCTAATATTGTAGGTTAATATTTAATCACAATGGCATACGCCTCTGCATCTAGTTCAAACTCAGCAGCCACAAGTCAGCCCATTGAAAGGAGACCCCTTGGTAGCCATGATCCCGCTTGGAAACATGGTTATTACGGGCCAGTACCAGGGAGTGTTTTTTGTACCCATTGCAAAAAGATGGTTAGTGGAGGCATCAATTGCCTCAAATACCATCTTGCTAGTATTTCTTGCCGTGATGCAAGGCCATGTAAAGAAGCCATTGAAGAGGTGAAATGAGAGATGGTAGCTGTTATTTCGGTGCTTGATGAAAAAGAATTGGAGAGGGCAAAGACACAAGCAACCATACAAGAAGCCATTGCTCCTAATTTGGCTGAAGATTCTAAGGTGAATATGAATGGCATTGTGGACTCTAGTTCCGGTCCACATATATGTATCCCATCCACTTCAAACAAATTCCAGTTTATATGGCCTAAAAATGTTCAAGGATCACAACCTTCATTGGAAGGTACTGGGTGGAATAGGGAGGTGCACAAAGAAACAGACAAGGCTTGCGCAAATTTTTGGTTTTATAATAACCTTCCTTTCAACGTGGCAAGGAGTCAATATTGGGAGTGTTTGGTGACAGCATTGACAGTTGCAAGGAAAGGGTGCAAGTTTCATGTCCCTGAAATTAGAACACCCTGAGATACATATAAGTGAAAACAGATAACACAATACATAATAAGATTATAAAAGAAAATATTATCGTTTTAATATTTTTATAATTACAATTTTCATGAGATAATATTGTAATTATAAATATATAAATATTAACAATTAAATGATAATTAAATAAATATTAAAGATACAAGAATATACAGAATTAATAATTTATATGATAATTGAAATAAAATAAAATAAAATATGATATCAAATGTGGGAAAACCAATATTTAGCAATCCCTAAATAAATTAAAACAAGCAAACATTATTAAATACACTATGTTTAAACTATAGATAGAGAAGTAATAGAATTTCATGAGGAACCGATTTTAAGCAAACAATGAAAGAACCAGTTCCTGAAAGACATGACCTTTAGCAAGTAGATGCATTGAAAGCTCATATGTGGGTACTTAAAGAAGTGATACTCTCAAATCAAAAGGCATGAAGGGGGGAGAAAACAGAAAACAACGATCAAGTAATGGAGGAAAAAGGAAGATTCATGGATGCAAAGAACGGAGGACTTTAGACTCTCATACGGGAAATCTGAACAAGACATACTTCGGGGAATATAAGAGACATTACAATTCCAAATAAGACAGATGAGTTTTGTGAATAAAATAAAGAGCATATATTCCAGGAGACGCAAATTCATGTCAGTGTCAGAATTTATCAAGTAATCAGGATGACTTGATTCTAGAAAAAGTTGCACTTGCATTGCAATCGATGGTTGGATACTATAATCATGGCTGAAAGGACAAAAATCCGATTAGGACAAATCCACAGGAATATTATAAGGTGTTTATTTGTGAAGATCGATGAATATTGAGACTTACATTTGAAGTGTAGTTGTAGAAGGGTTGATTAACTTCCAGGTGTTAAGGCGAGTAATAAGTAGAAGAGTCGAGATTCTTAGCAGGGTTGCCGGACTTGATCAAGGAAAAATGTGGTCTTTGGGGAGCTAATACGTGAGTACCTAAAGTTGCTGGGTGCCACACCAAGTTAGTGGAACTATCTTCAGATTGAATATTCTCATGGTCACGTCTTTCTCTCTAGAGAATCGTATGATCTACAAGTCCAGGTTCAATATATATATTTGCATTTGCAGTAAAATCATTGTATCGATAGGTCCTCAAGATTGTTCATTGCTGATAACACAATATTAGCATTAGCACTTTATGAACATTGTACCTCTGTCATCTACAACAACAATAGTTGCAGTTATCATTATCCAATTACATTCATTCAATGAGTAGTGATCTTAGAGTTGAGTTAGGAATGCATTATGAAAGTCATTTGCAAGATTGTAATCCGTTCAGGGTTTATACATGTGCAATGATATGCAGTTGGGTTGTATCCCAAGTGTTTGCTAAAATGTCTCTTTGTTGTAGCTACATGTTAGCTTAGAATTCAAACATCTACTTGCATAGAAAATCCAAAGAAATACTTGCATTTCATTCCTATTTGCACTAGGTGTTATTTTGAATTGATTAGAGTAGTCTTTAATGGTTCATTCCACCATTCAAAACAAGAACAAACCAAACAGAAAACATTTACCAGCAATTATCAGTTTGAATGACAAGTGTTTGACAAATGTCTAAGTGCTGAAAGTGAAAATTTACATCAGTATTAGCAAGGGACATTACAGTGGTATTAGAGCATAATCCTGCCAACCTGTGGAAGAACGATTAATGCAACATCATCAAAGAAATCAAAATTAATTATGCCATGGCAGCATTTGATCAATCAAGGTGCAATTAGTTAGTAATGACGAGTTAAGGGGGTACAATTAAAATGACCAAGCAAACAAATAATTGAAGTAAAGAGACAAATTGTTATATACAACTTCTCACATCATGCCCCCTAAGTGCTGTAAGGGAGATCAAAATCTGCCCAATGGAACAGTGCAGACCCATCTTTATTGTATCTCTTCTTAGGGAGTGTCTCTATAAAAGCAGAAATTACAAGACAGATGGCAAATATTCCTATATTGATATCTGCTAAAAGACATAAACATATTCAGAAACTATATGCAGATTTAAAAGGAAGTATATGCAGCAGAGAAGGAATGAAAATAGGAAAATAAATGAAGAATCTGGATAATACAGCAGAAATATGAAGGAAATAATTATGAACAAAGGAAATAAAAGAAGGAATAAGTATATGGAATGAAGCAAGAAAGGAATGAATATGATTTGAAAAGCAGAATTAAGAATAAGGAAATAAGGATCAATAACTACAAGAAGATATATATAAAACACATATATTCATGCAAAGGGCAAGATTTGGGCCAATCTCAAAAGGGGAAATTGAAAAGATTTTATACACAAGAACATCCTTTGAGGATAATATATGATATTGCATTACAACGATGAATGCATGTATCAATTAAGACGGATATACTCAAATAGCGTATCGATAAGGCCTAGGCCAAGCCAAGGTTCTTTCAAAGATCTTAAGGATGGATACACCAAAATAGGGTGTCCATAAGGCTTGAGAAGTGAAAGACTCGCTTCTAGGATTTTAGGTTGGGAACTCTTAAGAAGAAAAGGGTATCTAGAAGGCTTGGGAAGAGATTATGAGTAACAAGGTTATGATATTTTCCTAGGATTATAAGGCTTGATAGACTTAGCAAAAGGTATCCAGAAGGCCTGAAAGGAGATTAAGGGTAACCAAGGGGTACGGTCTTCTTCTAGGATTATAAGGTTGGATAGACTTAGCAAAAGGTATCCTGAAGTCCTAGAAAGAGATTAAGGGTAACCAAGGGTTACAGTCTTCTTCTAGGATTATAAGGCTGGGTATACTCAAAAATGAGGTATCCAAAAGGCTTGGAAAGAGATTAAGTGTAACAAAGAGTTATGATCTTTTTCCAAGATAAGATAGGTACACCAAGAAGGAATATCAGGAGGTATGAATTGCTTGAGGATGAGCAAAATCAAGATAAGTATATATTTAAAGTATTTATGTTTTAATGGATAAACAATAACATGTTTATATTATACATCCAGATAGAGTAATCGTTATGAAATATTCTCATTTAAATTATATATATAAACGTGACTAACTTGTGTGCTGTTAGTGACAGATTAGAAGAAGAGATCCTAGAAGGAACTAAGGTATTTTTGCTTGAGGACAATCAAATTTGGGAGGGGAGGACTGTCATGTCTCTGAAATTATAACACCCTAAGATACATATAAGTGAAAAAAGATAACATAACACATAATAAGATTATAAAAGAAAATATTATCGTTTTAATATTTTTTATAATTACAATTATCATGAGATAATATTGTAATTATAAATATATAAATATTAACAATTTAAATGATAATAAAATAAATATTAAAGATACAAGAATATAAAACACCATTATAATTAATATTATAATTATAATTATTATATAGAATATTATAAATATAAATATTGACAAAATTAAATAATAAAATAAATATTGAAAATATATAGAATTAATAATTTATATGATAAATTAATTGAAATAAAATAAAATAAAATAAAAGACAATAAAATAAAATACAATATCAAATGTGAGAAAACCAATATTTAGCAACCCCTAAAGTTTAAACAAACTAAAACAAGCAAACATTATTAAATACACTATGTTTAAACTATAGATAGAGAAGTAATAGAATTTCATGAGGAACTGATTTTAAGTAAACAATGAAAGAACCGGTTCCTGACAGATGACCTTCAGCAAGCAGATGCATTGAAAGCTCATACGTGGGTACTTAAAGAAGTGATACTCTCAAATCAGAAGGCATGAAAGGGGGAGAAAACAGAAAACAACGATCAAGTAATGAAGAAAAAAAGAGGATTCATGGTGGCTAAGAATGGAGGAATTCAGATTCTCAGATGAGAAATCTGAACAAGGCACACTTCGGGGAATATAAGGGACATTACAATTCTAGATAAGACAAAGATGAGTTTTGTGAATAAAATAAAGAGCAAATATTCCAAGAGACACAAGTTCATGTCAGTGTCAGAATTTATCAAGTAATTGGGATGACTTGATTCTAGAAAAAGTTGCACTTGCATTGCAATCGATGGTTGGATACTATATTGTCGCTGAAAGGACAAAAATTCGATTAAGAAAAATCCATGAGAATATTATAAGGTGTTTATTTATGAAGATCGATGAATATTGAGACTTACATTTGAAGTGTAGTTGTAGAAGGGTCGATCAACTTTCAAGTGTTAAGGTGAGTAATAAGTAGAAGAGTCGAGATCCTTAGCAGGGTTGCCAGACTTGATCAAGGTAAAACGTGGTCTTTGGGGAGCTAATTCGTGAGTACCTAAAGCTGCTGGGTGCCACTCCAAGTTAGTGGAACTATCTTCAGCTTGAATATTCTCATGGTCACGTCTTTCTCTCTAGAGAATCGTATGATCTACAAGTCCAGGTTCAATATATATATTTGCATTTGCAGTAGAATCATTGTATTGATAGGTCCACAAGATTGTTCATTGCTGATAACACAATATTAGCATTAGCACTTTATGAACATTGTACCTCTGTCATCTACAACAACAATAGTTGCAGTTATCATTATGCAATTACATTCATTCATTGAATAGTGATCTTAGAGTTGAGTTAGGAATGCATTATGAAAGTCATTTGCAAGATTGTAATCCATTCAGGGTTTATACATGTGCAATGATATGGAGTTGGGTTGTATCCCAAGTGTTTGCTAAAACGTCTCTTTGTTGTAGCTACATGTTAGCTTAGAATTCAGACATCTACTTGCATAGAAAATCCAAAGAAATACTTGCATTTCATTCCTATTTGCACTAGGTGTTATTTTGAATTGATTAGAGTAGTCTTTAATGCTTCATTCCACCATTCAAAACAAGAGCAAACCAAATAGAAAACATTTACCAGAAATTATCAGTTTGAATGACAAGTGTTTGACAAATGTCCAAGTGCTGAAAGTGAAAATTTACATCAGTATTAGCAATGGACATTACAACAAGTCCCCTAGTCCAAGAGATATAAGTGGCAAGTTACTTGAAGATGCTATTGTAGATGCAAAAGGAATTGTGGATGTTGAAAAGAAGCAATGACAAAAGTATGGATGCTCAATTCTTTGAGATGGCTGGACAAATGGAAGAAACCACACTCTTATCAATTTTATAGTGGTTTCAAATGGTGTGATGGTTTTTCTAAAGTCAATTGATGCCTCCAACATAATAAAGAATGCAGAAAATTTTAGCTTGATGTTGGGCAGGTTGTTTTAGAGGTGGGCATAGAAAATGTTGTCCAAGATGTTATTGACAATGTAGCGGCATATGTGGTAGCTGGTAGATTGCTTCAAGTGAGGCATCCAACACTTTTTTCAACCCCTTGTGCAACTCATGGCCTTGACCTTCTTTTGGAGGACATAGGCAAAATGGATTGGGTGAAACCAATTGTAGAAGTAAGAGACACAACAAAATATATATATATATATAAAATCACCCATGGGTTCTTCAATTGATGAAAGATCACACCAAGGGGAAAGAGCTTGTGTGATTGGGTGCTACAAGGTTAGCAACTACTTTTTAAAGTATCACTAGTTTCTTGACTTCCTTGAAGCAGATTTTTGTGAGTCAACCATGGGTAGGCTCAATGTAGTCAAAGAAGGCCGATGGAGAAAAGATTGTAAAAATAATCTTTGATGGTCAATTACCAACTAGAGTATTAGAGATTGTCAAGGTAACTTCAACTCCAATGATCTTTCAAATTGAATCCTTTATTTTTAATTTCAAATTCTATAATTATTTTGTTTCATTTTAAGGTGTAATTTAAATTTGGTTCTACTTTGTACTTTATAGGTGATTGAGCCATTGGTGAGGGTCTTGTGCTTGGTGGATGGCGAGAAAAATTGAATGGGATATCTTTATGAGGCAATTGATAGGGCCAAAGAGGCCATCCAACACTATTACATGGGGGATGCCAATAGATTTGGCCCTATTTGGGAGAACATTGATTGAAGGTGGAACAATCAACTCCACCTATCCATTCGTGCAACAGGGTACTTTCTCAACCCCAAGTTCTAGTTCTTTGACGGCTTCACGGATGCTAATGGGCAGGTTATGGAGGGCCTATTCACGTGTATTGAAAGGATGACAACCGTAGCTAAAGTGAAAGACCTCATCCTTTTAGAGTTGCATTATTATAAGGCAAGTAGGGGGCCTTTGTTTTCTTCCAACTTATGTATACGTGGAAGAGAGATCCAAACACCAAGTAAGGAAAAGTGAAGCCTTATATCTTGCAAGTTATGAATTACAATTATTATTACTTATTAGAATATTATTTATTTACAAAATATTTGAATATCTTATTTGTGGGTTCTTGGTGGGAAGATTGGGGTGGAAAGACCCCAAATTTGAAAAAGCTAGCCCTTCGAATTTTGTCTCAACCTTGTAGTGCTTTTGTTGTTATTGCAATTGGAGTTTGTTTGATGCCATTCACACGAAGAAGCATAATAAGTTGACTCAACAATGCCTCAATGATCTTGTTTTTGTGTGATATAACCTTTGGCTTCGCACAAGAAAGGTGCGAGACCTGTTATACAAACTCATTGACTTGGATGACATTGATCCATACAATGATTGGACGGTGTAGGATGTTGAGGCCTCCTTGGTTACAGAGGATGAGATTGCTGATTTTGAGAGGCAAGCTATAGAGGATTTCCCTTGAGCAGAAGTAGGGGAGATTGGATTGGATGACCTTGATATGGTGGAGGAGGAGCCATTGCCACCTACTAGCATGGTGGAGCCATTGCCATAGTCTTCTACGGCAAGCAAGGAGCCAAAGTCGAGTGTGAGGACCATACCCTCTACCTCCCAATATTTCTCTTGGTTGGGGATGAGGAAGATGCAAGAACTTATAATGTCTAAGTTGCCTAGATATGAAATTTATGATGATGATTTTCAAATACAATCATCATAAATTCATAATAGTTATTAGTTAGTAGCTAGCTATTGTATCCAGTTTCACTATGTGGCTTCGTATGATGATGCCATTTTGTAATCCATATGTATTAAACAATCAAATTTAATAGAAAACTATTCGTCATGGGTTTTATACTCATTTGATACATTTTGTAAGTGATTTTCGCAAAAAAAAAAGTGTTTTTATATGAAATTTTACTACTTTTTAAGCTTTCGAGTATTTTCCGAGTTTTTGCCAAGTCCAAGTATGTAAACTATGGTTATAGCTATATTTACTAGAAGTTTGGGAAAGGTAAATGTGAATTGAGTACTGTATAAAAGAAATGATATTTGGGTTTTCGAATGTTTGCCATTTCCGATTAATTAAGTCACAGGTTTATTTTAATGAGTGATTGTTGCTTAATTGTGAAGAAGTTGATTAATCATTATCCATGCAAATATTAATGAGTTATGAATTTGGGGTGATATCTACCAAAGAAAGAATCGTATGTGAGCAGTTATAGTTTTTTATGTTTCTTTAAACTCTTGAAGATAGGTGCTACTTTGATAGATTATGTATTAGCATATTCCTAAATGCAAGGGAGTTGAATGGTGATTAAATTATATCTGACACAAAATCTTTAATATGGAGGTGACTTTTAATTGGCAACTATATATTAGGTGACTTTAAATTGGGTGAGGGTCGACAGATTAAATCTCAATTGCTACTTTATTTGCACCAGGTGTATTAATCTTGGATATGCAGACTAAAGAACCCCTTCTTTTCCTTCTATCCGCCGACTATTTTCTAGCGTTCATGTGATATGGGATGAAGTCGTGAGCTTTCTATGACCTGTGAAACTCATGTAGGGAAGAGTTTAAGTTTCCAAATATCAAATGTGGCATAGGAGACCTCCAATGCAAAAATCACATAGTCAAAATTGGAGAATATTTTGAAAGGGAGAAGTTGGAGCCATAGAAGAATATGACTTCCTATTAAGCTTTGTTGTTCCTTTCCACTAATAGCTACCTCCATGAGATATTGATATTCTTGGTTTGTTGTGTGATGACGTGGGAATTTAGGAGATTTAAAGAGGGATGTAGCTTCACAAATAAAATCGTGCATTATACGAATCACAACCTTATGGTAAAGGGCGATCATTTAAATAAAAGTTGCACCATTTGTTTCATCCACCACTTGGGAAATCTGTCTGAAGTAATGTGGGAAGCCATTGTTTAATATTGTCTCTGTACTGAAGGCATAACATTAAGGAAGAAGGGTTGTCAAGCATTTTAATTCCCTTGAGAAGTCGTAGATTCTATTTGCTTCCTTGGGGTTGCCAAAAATCTTGGTGGAAGGATTTAATCTCCAAAAGTGGGTGTAGAAACAATTATGATGAAGTCATTGCAGTAGTTCGAAGAAAAACCCTTGCTACCAGTTAAATAAGGGAACACGAGAGATAATTCGGCCTAATGAAGTTATAAATATTGAGTTAATGGACATGTTCTATACAAAGAAAGGAGTTTGAAGTGAGTTGTGTAGCAAAGTCAAGTCTTCCAGGCCGTTGTACCATTTTTGGGAAATCGCCAGATTTAGAGGGAGCTGAACTTTTATTGACCAACTGGATGACTTCCTATGGTAGAAGTAAGTGATTGTGGCGTTGAAATTGTTTAGGTTAGGCAGTGGTATTTTAAATATACATTTTTTGTGTAAGCCGTGTATTCATATGAACTGAAGTGGCTTTGCTAATTAAAAAAATTAAATAATTGTTGTTAGATTTCTTGAGTGTTACATTTTGAAGAGAATTTTCAGCTGTCCATTGAATGCCAACTATTTGCTAAAATGCCCGCACAATGAAACATTAAAATTTGCAAGAAAATTGCCATACAATTTTGGGTATGATATATTTCTAGAATAGGGTAGATTATTATACTTTATTTGTATGATAGGCTATTGTTGATGTATGGCTTGCTAAAGTGTAATGTCCCCTTTCGGGAAAACCATAATTCTTGCTCTGATTTTCTGAAGATATCCTTTTATGATGGTTTAGTGTTCAAAACTATATTCTTTTCCTCCTTTTATTAATATCAACTTATATATTTATACATATATAAGTTCTTGTGACTAAATACACCAATAACTACTGTTGCTGCTTTTTAAGTTTTATGATCAGATTAATGCACAGAAAATTAATTCAAATCAGACAAGATAACACAGCAGATACCCTGGGAAAACCCTCCACTTGAGGGAGAAAAACCCACCACTTGAGGGAGGAAAACCCAGCAACAATATATCACTTATATATTGAATCTTAATCAAGAATGTCTCCTTTTACAATAGGCCAATATGTAGGCCAGATATGAACATCAACAGATGATCTAAGCACAGATTTTATCTCCTGTGATCTGCTAATACAGAACTGTCTTCTTTAACAATATGCACCAAGGTATGATGCAACACATAATTATAAGGAGACAAATCACTGATGAGCTCTCAGCCTTCAACAGCCTTCAACAGCCTGCAACAATGCCGAACTGATCTTGCATATTACTCGATCTGTCTTGCACTTAATCACAATTTGCTTCTGAGACAAACTCGCACAGCTCTTGATAAGAATCGAAGATGAATGAGAGAAGGAAATGCGAAAAATGAACTGAAGTGGATAATCAACAAATGAAACTCTACAAGTATATATATACATGTATGAAGAAGAGACGTGTCTCTTCATGTAGCAAGTCGGCCTTCAAAAAATAATATCACAAATTATTGTTAGGGAGTCGGCCACCAAATAATTCCTTTCATAAATAATTCCGCCTAAGAGAATTGAGGTCAGCCTCATTCAATTTGAATCTCTCTATAAAATCGTGCCTTTAGGAGTTTATAAATTAAATAGCCTCATGTGCTATTATTTAATTTATCAAGCAAAGGATAGATACGCTGGAAGAGACAACTGAAGCTGCAATAATCATCAACAGCTGCATTTCTTCGATGCAGATTTATCTCTGAATCTTTTCCCTATTGCTTCTTGTTCTCGTACTCTTCTTTCTTCCTGAATCTGAGTGTATCATCTTGAATTGATTTAATCCTTGGTTTGATTGCTGAAGCTTTCTTAATTCTCCTAACCATGATCTTATGAATGTGAATAACAAGATAGCGCAGGTGATTCTTTTTACTCAGAATATATTCATATATTCCTGATTTTTCCCGTCGATCAAAATAATGCTTATATATATATATATATATATATATATATATATATATTCTCTTCTATCTCCAAATTATATATTTCTGCATCCAAACTCTTCCCTGTCCTTTTCTTCCCTCCTTCTATTGTCTTTTACACCTCTTATGCTAAACGAAAGGGTGTATCTCTTGGAATTGAGATAATCGTGTGAATGGTCATGTCTCTTAGTTGATAGTAGTGATGACCTATTGGAATACTAATCGCTGCTCTCATCTATAACCACTGCCTTCATTAGGAATTGCATTATAGTTGTCTTCTTATCTTTTATATTGATTCTTTACTATCGATTCAATGCATTGACTAATTGTTGCTAAATATAATCATTGCCTTATTAGTTGGTGTTATCTCTTCACTATCGCTGATTTTCCTTGAATAAGTTTGCTGCATTAATCCTTTCCACTCTCCTATTTTCATTCCATGAATTCCTTCGTTATATTAAGTAATTGCGTTTTCTGATTGGATAATACTTCTTCTACACGCAATACGAAACCATACAAAGCAAATAGACAACTGATTTCGATGACTGTTGTTCACAATGAAGTCTGATATCAATTTGTTGATGTTGATAATGATGGAACAGCTCCAAAATGGCCACGAACCTCCTTCAAATGATAGCGATAGATTCTCAATGGGAGCCATGAGTTAATTTCATGGCCGCTGAACAATGCTTAAAGGCTATAGTGTGACGTGGAGGGAAACACAGCAGTCGGGGGAGTCAAGGAAACCTACCTCCCTCTCACCAGTCAGCACAATCTGCAGAAATTGGAGATAAACAATAGACCTATATGATGATTCCCGTATTTACTTATCTCTTTCCTTTTATAACCCGATTTGCCCATGGGTGCAACCATTTGCATATCAAGGACATGGCTCTTCTTAAGGGACACATTACTTTGTAAACCATAATTGCTTCCCTTTCTCATTTAATTGCAGCTTTTAATTGCTATACTGATTGCTGCTGAGATTATATATCACAGTAATTAACACATTCTTCTCAAGAGGAATTGAGGCTATTATCGTAAATAATAAAATTTACTAGATTGCCACACTCCCTTGCAAATGTAATTATTTTATACTTATTTTTATTTTGTGTCTCTTATCCATTGTAGTGATAACCATAATTTACAATTTTGAATTCAACAACTATAATATTATTATATTTGTGTTTTACCTTAATTTTATATATCTTTAATATTTATTTTATTATTTAATTTGTCATTAGTTTTATTAATTGTTCTATATATATTATTATAATTATAATTTGAATATTATTATAATTATAATAATATTATATTATATTTTATAGCTGACCATTATGATTATAATATTATGAATGATAATTATAATTATAATGATATTTTAAATTAGCTTCTTCTATAGTTATATTTTTTATATTGATTTAGTATTTCAATACCACGTATTTTGGTTACGATTTCGGGGACATGACATAAAGGATGTAATATATGGTTTGACAATTCCAAAATATTGTGTTGAATGATTTGTCCAACAAAATTCAATGGTTGAATTTCTATTGTTTAAGATGCAAACCATTTAGTTGTTGATCGTTGTGGATTGCTATTGATCCGTCTATAATTGGCCCTTCCTCAAATTGTATAATGGGAAAAAACAAAGAATCATTCCTCTTGGTTAGTGAATTGGATGAAAGTACATTCATTGGATATGGGTATATTTCCCAACATTGTGCTGATCAGGCTAATCTTGAAGTGGTTATAGTACCATTTGGGTTTGGTGATGGATTGAGTGAAGCATTTTTAGATTCCATTGTGCAATCGAATTGGGTTCCTTGTTTGTTTGGTTCTTAGCCACAATTCCTTAAATTTTAGGCCATTGGTGAATGCGTTCTCCTTATAGTGGCATGCATTTCAGATATGTTTTGAATATTTTTTTCTATTTATGCTTTGTGTGTACTTCTAGTTATCTTGCTCAATACTCTGCTTGTGGGAAGCGTTAGCATCAAAGTTTTCCTTTGTCTTCATCTACAACACCATCATAAGTTTGGAAAGTCTTACCTAATGTTAGTTCGTGCTTGTTTGTTTTCTTTGTCGTTTGGAAGATGACTTTTTCTTTTGGGGGGGATGATGTAGTTGTCATACAATGCCTTTATTATGTTTTCTCAATATGGTTCTATGTGACTATGTATTAATTGTTGACAATATTTGGGTAGTTATAGGAGTTGGTTGATAGGTGGTTGTGTTCTTGTGGCAACGGTCAAGTCGTTTGAATAGCCTTTGTATAGTAAAGAAAGGCAGTTGAATTCTTGGTTGACCATTTTTTATCTTTTGTAATAAATTCATGTGCAAATAAAGATATACTTGGTATGCATTGTTATTTCTATCATTAATTCATGTATTAATTTTATTAGATAGCGGAGCAAACAACAACCGTGTGCAAGGGAGTGTTGAACTTCTCCCATTTGTATTGAATGATAGGTTGAATGTGTTAATTAAAGAACTACAAGGTGGAGCCTTTCACTTGTACAACAACCTTCATTTGGCCAAGCATGCTGTGAATGTAGTTATACACCTCTACAAGGTTTGGAACATTAGCATTGCTATATTTGATTACTATCAAAAGTGCAGATATGATTGAGACAATGTATTTGGCATCAACCCAAAAATGTTGCTTTTCAACACTTCACCCTCTTCCCCTACTCTAGCCTAGAATAGGGCCACCGATTGCACTCTTGTGTCATGACCATTAGTTGCAATGCTTCTTGCAACTCAAACACCCTCTGCAAGAGAATGAAGTATGATGCATATCTATTCTCTATAGTTTTTTTTTGTTGGAGAAGGTCCATAATAGTGCATTTGATGTGTGGTGGTTGTAGATAAACTTCCAGACATTTCCTGCATCTAGAACCACTTGTTTGATGTAGCCTATTTTTCTCATGTCCTTGAGTGCATTATTTATGCAATGCACACTAAAGGGACTCCACCATATATGTTTGCAGGCCACTTTAACCAACTTCTCCATTGCTTTGCACCCATAGGTTGCATCTCTCATGACCTACATGACATTCTCAAGGCCAACCTTTTCAATATCATCTCTAAGAACAAATTTGATAATGAACATATTTGTAATGCCTTGAACAGTTTACAACTGTAAGGAAGTAAGGGCCCTCTATACATGCCACCATGATTTTGATGAGCAAATGATTGCTAATTATTTTCCATGCTTTCATGACAATGTTGTAATCACTTGTGTGACCCATGTAACTTTTGTTCGCGCCCCTATGAAACTCTATTTTCAAGCCACCCTTTTGTTAGTTAATCCTCAAATTTGTGTCAATGTTCAGTTAATTGTGGTCTTTTTAGTTAGTTGCAAAAGGTTATCTTGTCTTAATCTTTTGGTCTAAAGAACTTTTGTAGGGGCAGAGTAAAAATGGTCATCAAGAAGTCCAATCAAGCAAATTGTAATGTCCCATTTTTATTCGGAGGCTTGCCACTATCGATTATTATTCATTTGGAGTAAATCATATTAAAACATTGATGGCCAACTTTGCATTGTTCTCTATAGGCGTCAGGTCTGAGTATTATGTAATGGTGTTTGATATTTGAACCTTGCTAAATCACTGCTCTGTGAAAATGACTCGTGTTGAACATTTATATTGCCATTCACTTAACTTATCAAAGGACTGCGATTGGAGGAGAGGAAGTCAAATACAAATTAAATTGATTACCAGGCATATCGTAGTATTCCGGCATAATGTCTAAAGAATATTGGGTCTTGTTGAAGATATTGATTATTACATCCTGGCACTCTTAATTTTGCCAACGGCTGAATGTTTCGAGCCTTCACTAAGTCTTTACCATGGCATATAATAATGGCCCAATTATTATTCTGCCACCTTGAGAAAGAAGGATTGCGATTTATCTCAGAAGGTTTATTTCTATTGGTCGTCGCTCAACTATCTGACGAGGATCTTCTGTGTGCCCTCTATCTTTTATATTCTAGGCTGACGTCATTATACTAGCCGCTTCTCATATGCAAATCATGCCGTTTAAAACATAGTAACAATTATTATTGGTCAAGCTCAGACAAGTATAGTCAAAGGTGGTCTTAATTCTGATGTGGAAAACGAATTTCAAAGGCAGCAATCTAATTTAAGGAAGAGTATATTGAGTTAAAGGCAGCGATTCCGTAACTAATACAAGGCAGCATTTATAAAATAAAAATCTATTACTTAATAGCAGCGATGACTTTTTAGAAGGGACACATCCATTAAGGAAGATACATCTCACATGGAAGGACATACCCTTTGATAAGATATAAATAAAGATAGAATGTGGAGTAAAAAGGGGAATCAGTTGCAGATCTATATTTACATTTTAAACAGCAGTTCTGATTGCTCTTAAGAGCCTCAATCCACCTTAAGTTTTGGACGCATGAGTTCATGGTAGGTACTTGAGACTGTGCCAAAAATTGGGTTTTGCATGAGCACATTGTCACAATCTGAGATGGCGAAAAAGCATGAATTTCATAACTCACCATTTGCATGCTCCTGAAGGAGTAAATCAGAAATAGCTATCATATTGATGCCAGTCTTTGAACATATTCTATTGTATGAATTTAGAGATCTAATAGAGAGAGCGATTGTTATTTTGCGATCAACCTGCATTCTTAACATCGACTATCAGTTTGGATTCATTTTCAGAATTTACATCAGAATATTGATATTATTGTGATTATCATTATATCCACTCTTATTCATATATGCATAACATACTATCATAATCAGTAATTAGAGTTGCTCGTTATCATAACTTAATAACTTAACCTATAAAAATAAGGACAAGATTTAAAGTAATGTTACAAGGTACAATTCTGTGATTTGTTGACAACATGTTTACTTTGTCAACACTTAACGTATTAAACGTAAAACTGCACCAATCTTTGACAAGGGTTATTTCACAAATGATGGCATGCAGAGAACAGCCAGCAAAGGAAAAGTCATTCATAAACGAGAAGACTTTAGGCCCCAAATTTGGCACACATCTTGAGTGGCAAAACTACTAGTAAACTCCACCTAAAAACATGCAAAATGGTCATGGAAGCGTGCCTAAGGGGTTTAACAATTGATGCAGAAGGCATGTCACAGAAGGGTTTTAAAAAATAATTATATACATAAAAAATAATCTGTCATATGTAAATGGATAATGTTTCTGCTGTAATCATATGAATGACACAAGCAAATGTTTTCGGTGACAAGTCTTTTTCATGTGGATTAGTCCTGTTAGGCATGCCAAATGATATCTATATATATGTGCAGGTTCATTTGAAAGCCACACCAAAAAAAGAAGGTTTCCTCCACATAGTTGGTGTGAAGTGGTTATTGTCAAGTACTGTAATGGTGCGATGCGATTTTGTGCCTGAGTTACCAATGAAGAAGAGGACGAAAGGCAGGATCAAGGATTCTATGGAGCATCCACATAAATGCTTAAACTTTTCTGTACTACAGGTGCAAGCTGATATCATATTTTACAAATAATTCTATTAGAGTAAATGGCTTTTGTGCAGGATTTTTTTAACAAGGCTATTTGACTTTCTGTGGACAATGTGTTGAATGCTTTGTGTTATATGCAGCCTTTGCCTAGGCTTGAGGGTACAATACATCAAATGCCAACCAAAACTAGTGTTGGAGAACTTCGGCGTTTAGTTTTGGAGCTTTCAAATCGATCAGCCACAACAATAAAGGTATTGATCCTTCTGAAGACTAGCAATATGAGACAAAAGTGCCTTTATGAATATTATTTACAGTACTGAGGTTGTTACAAAGTGCTCTGTTTATTGTTTCTCAGGTCCTGGATGTGCTTAGAATGTGTGCATAGAGGATAGTTTTTTGAATCTAAATTCTGTTGGAGATTGTCTGAAGTTGAAATCTGACTGTTGTATTATGTGAAATGTTTACAATTTCAAAACTATTATTTCTAAATCTCAAATTTTATTTCAGGATACCAAATTGAAGATTAACCATCCAAAATTTCTCATGGTTGGAAGTCTGGAAGATCTTGATGCTGAATTTCCTCTTTCTCTAGAAGTCCAACAAAATGATAAAATTGTGTCAATACGTGGCAATGGAAATGATTCAGATATCATGACCAATTCTAGCAACTGCATTTTCACCTTTCCTAAGGTTCTGTAATATTATTGTCAGATAGATGTTTATGTCTTAAACTGCACTTTTGCAATTTAAAGATGAAAATAATGATAAAATCCTACTTACTTTCAGGATTTCAAAATTGAAGGGGGTTCAACAATCTTATGGCCTCTTTGGTTACATACTGGTGAAGCAGGCAATGTATCTTTGAACATTTCAATCTACTATGAAACAGAAAAAGCATCAGAACACATGACTTATCGCACACTGCGAATGCATTATGATATACAGGTAATTTCTTTATAAAGTCATTTTTTTAGGCAATACATGTAATCAGCTTAATTGGTTAATTAGTAAATAGAATAAATAAAATAAAAGAATAATGTTTTGTCAGTAATTAGTCCTCGTCATTAGTTATCACTTGGGTAGTTGCCAACAGTTGGTATCCTCAACCGACGTCAGCTAACTATTTATAGTACCAAGTGTGTTGTATTTGGGGACTAGCACAGATGTGATGAATTGTAATACTGCAGCCATATGAATAATAATCTGAAATACCTTTTTGTGCAATTGTTTTGTGAATGATTTCTATGCTTCAATGTTATTTTGCAATCTTGTTTACTCTGTAATACAAGTAGCACTCGACGAGTAAACATTTGGCGTTGTTGCCTAAGCGTACCTAGGGAAATTACCCAATGGTAAGATGGCAGCGTAATGGGTTGACTGGCGAAAGAACCCGTGGAAACTAATGAAGAGAGGGAAGATGAGTTGACACAAGATTTGGTGAATCTGTGGAATATATCACTAAGAGATCACGTACAAACGGAAGCCCTCAGGCGAGAGATCCCTGAGGCAGTTATCTGGGACTAAGTAGCCGAATCGTTGGGTTCTGACCATCACATCCGATTCCGAAATGATTCAGAATCGTAATCGGGTTCAAATCACTGTGGGTACCATCTGGAATTGGAATTTGTGCCCTCGAAATGATTCCATTAAAAGCCCTTCGATTCTAGACGTTTCAAAGCATGACATGGAGTTTTCGGACCGGTTCCAAGTTGTTTCTGCATGATTTACCTTGCAAAATAAAATAAATCCTAAAATCCGTTGCCACCCTGTTTCATTTCATTGAGCCACCACATCGTTTCTGCCTGGGTGTGGAGCATTGTTGTTGAGCGCGTGTTCATAGGCAACTTTATCTACATTTGATTTTTTTAGGTTATATGATATTATTAATATGATAGATTATAATAATATCATAATAATCGACTAATAGTATTAGATTATTAATAATATATATTATAGTTAGATTGTATTAGAAATTTAAAATTAATAATATTATATATTATTAATAATATAGACTATAGAATAATAGACTTAGAGTATTAGAGTCTTAGGCTATATATATATGCATTCAAATATTTTATTATATTTTGTATGGACGTAACCGATTCTGTACCCAACCCTCCAAAATTTTTTCCGTACCGACATATCGTATCCATGTACCGGTACCTGTGCCTATACCCAATTCAGGAACTTAGATTTGGGACAGATTGGAAGTGAACGACGAGGTTGACTACCTCAACTACCTGCCAAGATTGTTGGCCTGCCACTTCATCATTTTGCAAGATCTTGGAGTAGAGAATGAGCAGGAGCATTAGAGGCAACGAATACTGTAGCGGTACGAGGAGAGGACCAAGCGAGAAGAGGAAGAACGAGATACTAGCCGGAGACGTACTCCTGATAACCAATGATCACGTGAACAACTTTTAATGCCTGTACACTATGTTACCGGGTTCTTCTATTTTACCCTTGGTTCTGGTCTTGGTTCACTCCTGGTTTGGGTCCTGGTTCGGTTCACTCGTGGGTTCGACCAGGGTCCTTCGGTTTTGGGTTTGGTTCGCCCAAGCAAAACCCAAGAGAACCTGGGCAGAACCCAAACAGAACCCAAGCAAACCAAGACAGAACCCACATGCCTAGGCATCAAAGAAGTGTTTTTGTGAGCATTTTTTTATTGTTTTATGGAGTTTGACTTTGACCCATTCCCAAGGGAACCCTAAAAGTGACCTCTAAATTACTCTAAACACCTTAACTACCTCATTCTTATTCATTTGTTTTGCAAACAAGCATTTTCATTCCAAGAGGCTGAGCTTTCATTTTTGCTTGTTGGATTGAAAGTAGACTATGACACAACTTTCTTTTTTCAAAAATTGTTCTGCATCATTGAACTGAGAATTTATCACACATTTGTAGAGAAATAGAGGAATCCCACAGACTAAAAGTAAAACACATTACACTTCTATTCTCACTGACTTGATGTACTCTCCAACATCTATCTTCTCTCATGTGGAGAGTTAGAACTGCTTGGCCATGCCTTTGCATCATTAGGGATGTTTTGCTCTTTTTGACAATGTCAAAAGCATGGCTGCATACAGATTAGGCAAAAGACCTTTCCTTTTAGATTAGCAATGCATGGAAGATTCAAAAAGTATCTGTGATATTGCAAAAAGATATGTGTTTATACACTTCAATTGTGCAGTCACCCTTTGGTTCTTTCAAAGAAAAATCTGCCTATGCCACTATTACACTGCATAGGTAAACCAAATTTTGTATTGTGGAGCTATATTAAGCTACCACTCTCGAGACCAATGTAACAATGATACAAAATAATGTTTGAGATTGCAAGAAGACATCAAAATGGCTAGTGTACTACACAAATTCTTATGATTTCTGAAGAATGCTGATAACTCTACTTAGTTGGCTTCTTTTTTCAAAATCATACAAATTGAACCCTGGCATCAATAGACTCTGTATATCAAGCTACCACAATTCAAGTTTCAATGATGAATATTTATCATGCATGTTTT
>VDFB02038122.1:0-25374 GCA_007258455.2 Sequoia sempervirens | reverse complement strand
TTAGATGCAACACGTAAGGATTGGTATTGATGGGTCCATAATTTCTGGGCGTTATTTTGGGCTGGGTTGATGGCTTGTAATCTGTGTGGCAGCCTTAAAACAAAGTATAACTGAGGACAATTTCTTATCACATTTGTAATATTTTTGGGCCAACTTTTCAAGAGAAGTCCTCAATCAAAATGTACTCTAGTGGCACATGTGAATTATCATTGTGTGTGTAATGAGCTAAATAGACAGGCAAGGAATGATTCTGTGCGAACAAACTCTAATATTCTGTACACTGTACAGTATCAGTATGGTTTACAATGTTAAGAAATATTATTGTTTTAGATGAAGTAAAATTCCTATACAGCTGTTGTTCTTCAATATTCTCAAAGAAACCAAAAACAAAGAAATTGTGTGAATGACTAGTGGTGATCAGTAGGACCGTCTGATTTAGAACATTTACTATACCAAGGGAATGCCTGAGGCATCTCTAAGCAGAGAAAAACATAAAGACATAGAAGTGCAAAAAGGAAATCATACAATTTTGATCAACTACTACATTTCATGGTCACAGGGGTTGAGCTCAAATGGTTAAAAGTTAAAACATTGGGTTCTCATCGTGGAGATCCCAAGTTCAGATCCACAAAGTGACATCTAATGTGGAAATCTAAGTGGTGACTCTTGGACTTCTGTAGTTGACAAATAAAGTTGATATCTAAGTTTTAATCTAATGGTAATATCTAAGTGACTCTTAGACTTCTCATGTTGATATCTGAGTTTCAAAGTAAGGTTTAGGTTTATCTGTCTCTTATATTTCCCAGGTAGATATCTAAGTTGAATTAGTTGCTGGCATTTATGCTGGAGGGGAGGAGGTACCCCAATTGTGGCCTCTATTGGGTCAGGCCAGCCTAAAATTCCTGACTTGCAAATTGAAAAAAAAGATCTATATTTTGTGCAAATGATATTGCAATTTCAAGGTCACACAAGGACATGAAAGCCTTTTTGGCATCAGATATGGTGCCAGGGGGTGTTTACGAGGCATGCAACTTTATTGAGAACTATCTATGTTGCCAGTTTGTGTTTGGTTGTTCGCCAATTTCTTTTTCCCTGGTGTTGTTCCGGCTGGGTTTGCCTGTACAATATTAAAAATATTAGAAAACATATAGATATATAAACTATAATGTTAGTACAGAAATATAGAGTAAATTAATGAATAATTTATAATTTTATAAAAATAAAAAATCTAATAAATTAATAAGAATATATTGTTATAAATATATTCCTTAGTAAATTAATTAATATTAGATATCTGATAAATATATTTTATGTCTGATAAATATATTTTATGAAGAAAAAGTAAAACAAATCATATTTTATATAAGTTAGTTATTATTTTGTTCCGAGAAGACTCACTTATTTAGTCTAGTCCTCAAGCACATGTTTTCACAGAGGGTAAGGTAAAAGTTGAAAAACATTCTTATAGTGCTCTTCATATAGGCATTCATATGGTCTGGTGTTCTTCTAGAATGAAGAAAGGTTTTATAATTCTCTTCATCACCTTTCTTGCCTCTTATCTACAAACAAATCTTTGGGAACATTCCCTTTGAGTGCTCCAGAATGGTCTTTGGGAACGGGGACACTGTAAAGGCATATCCCCATTTCTTCTAGAGCTTTTGAGCTGCAATCCAAGCGCAAATACCTTTGTTCAAGAGAATATTTTTTGTAAAAAGTCTCAAATCCAGGATCTTTTGGTGCACAAAGGGGATGAGAATAATGGTAAGGTTGCTTGTTAGAAGACAAATCAAACAGCTTAGAACTAATATGTGTTGGACTGTTGGTAGATCAGGAAAAATGGGTGTGGTACATTCCAAATAGGTTATGGGATGCACAAATCTGTTCTGAAATGGGTGGTGGGTTGAGATCCAAATGTGACTGTTCTCTGGGGTGTTATCAACTCAGTCTCTGCACTAGAACTTCTGCCACCCATTGAGCCAAGCCCACTGGAAAAAGTACAAACATTTATGAAAGGAGAATTTTTGGAGCTTAATTGCACTAAGAAGGTTTTCTTATTTACCCAGGTATGAAGAGGGCACAGCCCAAGCAACCTAAGTACCCCCCAATTACGTTTCAGATGTACCTGAGTCAGCAGGTCCATGTCTTTCCCGGACCTGGATCTGTTTAGGCCGTGCACATCATACCCAGCGTCATAGAGGAATGCACTAGTTAAGGAAAAAAATTGAAGAGTTTAAAGAGCCACCCATCGAGCCCACTCCGCTGGAAAAAGTACAAGCATTTATGAAAGGGAAATTTTCGGAGCTTAATTGCACTAAGAAGGTTTTTTACTTGCCCAGGTATGCACTGAGCACAGCCCAAGCAACCCAGGTATCCCCCAAGTACGTTTCAGATTTACCTGAGACAGCAGGTCCATTTCTTTCCTGGACCTGGATCTGTTTAGGCTGGGCATGCCATACCCAGAATCATAGAGAAATGCACAGTTAAAGAAAAAATTTGAAGAGTTTAAAGAGTGCAGTCTTGAGAAATGAATTTAGAGATACCATAATCAAGTATGATATGAATTTGAAAGTTACTTCAAATCATGTGTTCACTTGTTACAATTATTTCACCAATTCGGGTATAACTTTGTGTTATTATGTTAAGAAAAGGCTGAAAAGCAAAGAGATTTTATCATGCTTTTCGAAAAAGGTCCTGCTAAAGAAAATTCCAGTGCTATTTCTTTACGGCATGACTATACTGGCTTGCATAAAGGTAGCCCCCATTTTAAATTTAAGTTGTCTGCAAATGTTTTTTAAGTCACTAATTCACCTACTTTGAAAGAATCTGGACTTGAATCTTGTAATAATTTTTTACTTTTTGTACTCTTTTAACTTCTCAAGTGTGCACCCTTTTGTATGTGGGAGAAAGGGTGGGTTTGGATTTTTGAGGCTTCAGCTTTTGTACGCATGAAATATTAAGGTGAATGCCATATAATTCATCTGAATCAATTAATGCTTGAATTCTTGAACATTCTTGGGATGTGACTGAATTGTTCTTAGATGTTTTATGGATAGTAATTTTGTGCTATAATATTCTGATTTTACTGTTGTCTTTTGACAGCCAAAGTTGGTCATAAACAACTTTGATATGCTTCGCAAGGCATTCAGAGACTCAGCTGATCCGATTGTTGATGCAGCTATGTACCATGACAGTTTGTTATTGAGATTAGTTGCCCTTGGACTTAATGACAGATGTATACCAGTTATATTTGTGACATCTGACAGGTACTATGCTTTTGAAACTCAGAATTTTATATGTGAAACTTCTCACTACGAGTTAGGCAGTTTGAAAACAGACTGTAGTGTAAAATGTAAAACCAGTGTGTTTTATGCATGTAGTTATCTATTTCATGTGAGACAAACATACACAAAAGCCAAGACTAGATCTCAAAATACTGTTTTTGGAGAAGACTTGACAAAAAACTTTTTCATTGTGAAGTGCAAGGCTCTTTGATTGTCCTGTATATGTTTAAGTTTGCAACATAAACTAGTAGAGATATTCCATACTTAATTCACCAACAATGAATTTTCGTTGAACTCTATTGAGTTTTTAGCTCAGTTTGGAACTTCTGCACAGGTTCAGTGTGAATGCATAAGGAGTTCGAGTTATTTCTATCTCGTAATTCACTTTAGTGATTAAAGTGAAAGTCTTTTATTTAGTTAATTGAGGCTAATAAAGTGTAGATAATTATTAATGATATAGATTTATTTTCCGAGTTATCTCCTGTGTGAGATAAGATTTCTATTTTGGAAGATTAGATTTTTTAGCTGAATAGTATAAAGATAGATGCAAGATAGAAGTTCAATAACTCAATATAGTGCAACAATTCCATGCAGCTATAAGTTACAATTGTGGAGGTTTCCTTGTAAGCTTTCAAAGGAATGCAAAGCAGATTTCAAGTTGAAAATTGTTGCGTACTTGTGTTCATTTCCACAGTTTGAATTTTAATGATTTGTGTGATTAATTTAATGTGTATTTAAGCATTAGAAAATTGGTTACCGTGATTTGAATTTTAATAAACTTGAAAGCAATTCATTGACTGAATTAACTTGCAGAAAATGAACAAATTAATAGTGAGAAAACAGAGAGGATGGACTACCAACTCAGTGATAACCAGCATGCACTGTAGAAACCCGTTTTGGGTGAAAATTCCAGCAAAAATGTTCGCAAAACTCACTTAGGATCACTCAATGACGGCATACGACTTCGTCTGAGCCTCTTGGGTTTTGAAAACAGCATCAGTAAACTGATACACTGTCTCGAAGACCTCAACCTCTGAAGAACCTCACAATCCCGCTCTACAATTTTCAACAGGCACAAGGAACTCAGAAACATGCATAAAATGCTAAACTCAATTCCTTACTTGCTCTCTGGGATGCTCATTTTGAGTTACATTGCATATTTATAGAGTTACAGAGCCTTAGAAAACCTTTGGAAGTGAAAAAGATTGAAGAAGTTGAATAGACATTGAAAATTGGAATGTCTTATGATGTTTTTCTTAGAGCAGGTGAACTTGTGACTTTCAGCAGAGAGGTGGTTTTGAAACAACCCAGATGGTTTCAACATTGCATTGGCACTTTCAAAACTGTCCTCTTTTACAACTTTTGCTCTCCAACCTTCTAGAAGCCATAACTTTTTCATATGGACTCAAAACAAGGAACTATTTTATTGAACTTGCATATTTTTTTGAGAGAAATCCAAATATGCAAAAATATTCAGGTTTTGATGCCATCAAAGACCTGATTTTGGACCTGCAACAAAAAGTGTCCTTACTTTGCCATGGAGTCAAGAGGATCCTTTTACAGATCAATTTAAGAATGGTTTAATAAGAGTGGATACCTGCCTCCAATGTGCATTTCAGTTGAATGTGAAACTTGTTTTATTGATTTGTCTAATGGAACTTGAAACTTGGAAAGAAAAATAGAGATCAAGTCTCGTTTATGCAAATGAGCACTTGGTTGGGTTTCCATTTTGCATTTTTATCATTGCCATTCTAGATTTTCATTTTTTTAGTTCATGTTTTTGTTTTACCATGCTTTTTGAAACTCAGAATTTCATATGTGAAGCTTCTTGACTTGATGTAGGCAGCCTAAAATCCAAGTTTCTGTAAGTTTTTAGGATTGGGTGAAGCGTTTCCATGGATGGTAAAAATTTTCTTGGATTTTGGCGATGGTTGGAGGAGGACTACTAAAATATATATAACAATAATTTTTGAAATTTAATATAAAAGATAAAATACATATTATAAAGTAAGTGATAAATAATATCCACGATCAATTTCAAAGGGCTAAAAATTCAAAATTGAAATTCTAATATATCAGTAAGGAAATCGATATTATAATGTTCAATTATACTAATGAACATCCATGATATTGAAGTGAATTGCAATATGATAATGATTCATTAATAATTATTAACTACAAGGCTGAAGTTACAAATTAACATTGAAAATTGTACTGTTAAAATGAAAATGCTTAGCTCCATTAAGCAGCAAGCTCAATAATTGAAGTCATCATTTTATGGGAATCCCATTGATTGCTCATTATCATTGGAACTTTTGGACTACTCTCAATGGGAACTTAATCAATCTTGACTGCACATTGACTTGCGTCAGCTTCTCAGGCTTTACATCCTACTACATTGTTGGACTGTCCCTGCATGCATTTGTCTTGCAATCAATGAGATCCATGGTATTATTTATAACAATAGTCTTCCTTGCTTTCCCAAAGGTAAGATAATTCCTCTTATATGTAGACCGATTCCTCTCAATAGCAATGGAACTAGAAACTTATGAAAGGAAGAAAATGCAAGTGTTTGTAGCAATTGTGGCACATTATTACCACCAAATTACTGTTAGAATATTTTGTCATTGATGTCATGGTGTGAACTGCTTACTTAAGTGCTTGAGCTGCATGAGCTACTTGCCTGAGTGTTGAGCTACCTGGTTGTGTGCTTCAGTTACTTGCCTACTTGCTTCAGCTAGTTGCTTGCCTACTTGAGGTGCTTTCCTGTGTGGTTAAGCTACCTGCGTGTGTGGTTCAGGTGCCTGCGTGTCTACTTCACCTACTTAGTTGCGTGCTTCATTGTAGCTGATTAAGCTTCCTGTTTGCCTACTTAATCAATAAATGTGATGTGGCTTGCTATGTTAGCATGTCAGGTCTACATGCCAGTGCCTAATCTGAGTGGACTTTCAAAGGTTCAGTTTCTAAGTATGAGGTGGTTAATCTATGGGTTGATATTTTTATTTAAAGGGATGGCTTTATTAATGCTTCAGATTTTGATTTTATCAAGTGAGATGTTTTAACCAAACAAATATTAAATTGATTGCATTCAATAAAAGTCAAGTGCCGATGAAGTTAATTTGAATTCAATGAAATTTATCCAAAAAAAAGGTTGTACGTTTCAAATGATAAATGCAGTGACTCAGGTAATATGTTGAGATGGCTTCAGTTTTTATTTGAGGTGGCTAGTAATTTGGACGGTTAAATATTTTAAAGTCGTGCTCCAATTCTTTGCAGTTGGCTTGTTTCAATATACTCAAAAAATACTTTTCTATGTTTGGAGGGCGGCTCTTATTTGGCTGAAACGGCATTCATCATATGTTTAGTGGAGACGTTTTTTTTTTCAAGAGCTATTTTTAAGTATTCACAGTCATATCGATGAACTTGGTGGAAAAACGTTTTTTTATTCTCCTTCATCGAATCATGGCAACAATTTTTTTTTAAGAGGCACGGGCTGAGTATGAAGTCATTTAATTGTTTTAAATGATCCTATAGACCATTTTTTGGGTCGCGCCAGGATACATGATTGCAGAATCGTCTAATTTCTTTCCTCTGTGTGGGCGGCTCATTATCTCCTTCTTGTATTGCGGGTTGTGTGGTTGACTGGCGCCGTATTAGGTGAAGCCGAATAGTATATTCTTATGCTTTGATACTTGTGAATAATTTAATTTCTTCCCTATCCATCTTCAGCGTCGGTTTCATGTGCAACATATGCAGTGTTTTTTGTTGTGTTCCCCTGCGATGGCTGCTCATTGAGAATGGGAACGAGTTGACGTGTTGAATAAGTGTGGTCGAATGTTTGCTTTGTGATTAGCGTTTTGTTGAACTGCACCTTTATTCTTCAAGAGTTGAGCATGTATGAAATCGTTAGAGTGAAAAATGAGAATATAGACATGATGCTGTGTAATGTCATTGCTCTTGTTTTGAGTGGTACTAGTATATGTGATGTATTGATGAAGCAAGTTTAAAAGCAAGAACCTTTATGAGAGGAGCTTATATTGAGTATTGGAGTTGAGTGAGAATCTATATATTGCAGTTAGTGTAGAAGGCCAAACATGCTAGAAGACGTGCTCTATGTTTGAACATGCATTTCTTGAAGTTAAGTTGCGTAAGAATATGTGTGTGAATCATGTTGATTTCTTGAGGGAACCATCTGCATAAGTCAGTGTGAGTGATGTGTTCAGATACATGGATATTGGTGTTTGTCTGTGAAATCAGAAAGGTAAATATAATGCACTGCAGGTCCAAGTATTGAGCTTTGTGAAGCTTCTGTTGGAGATTTCTTATTATTGCTTTCCTTCCAATGCTTATGGTGTATGTAAAAAGGGGACGTGATATAGATCATTCTGTCTGTGAGGAGTTGTGCTTTTCAGGGGACTTTGTCATTTACATCTAGTTGCTTTTTGGTTTGGGATTTTGAGTGAAGATTGAAGCCATGTGAAGTGAGTAATGTGTGTGTGTCTAATTGCTAAGGAGGAGGTGAATTCATATTGCAGATATTTGATGTCTTCGATGGAAAATGTGTGAAGTATCGTCCAAAGGTGTGCTCAGATTTCATGCATGAATTTTGTGTCTGAATAATGTGAAGTTAGAGTTGCTGTTCAGTCAAATCAGTTGCTACAAATTCCTGAGTTTGGATAGCCTTTATACAAGTTTGAGCCTCACTGTTCAAGTGAAGGCAATGTTCGAAATTTAGTGTTCTAAAATCATATTTGTGAAGTCTGAAGTTGGTGCTTCAACAACACTGGAGTTGGTGCTTCAGTTGGTTCAGAGTTGGTGCTCTCAGTGAGTTGGTGCTCACTTATGTAAACAGGGTTGGTGCTCTCTGAAGAAAATAAAAGCAATATTTTGCCGTGGTGTTTTATTCGAAAGGGTTTTCCACGTAATCCTGGTGTTTATCATGTTCATGGTGTTTTATATTGTTCTTAATGTTCTGATTTATGTGCTTTCAAGTTTTAAAAGTTTCGAAATACTGATTCACCCCCCCTCCCCTCTCAATGTTTCCTGTGTGCTCTTCAATTACTACCTTTTCTTGTGCCATAGCAAGTCTATCTATCTTAGCTTTTAAGTTTAGCAAATTTGGTTGAGGGATCCTTGACCATTACAACATCCTCCACACTACACATTTGCTTAGGAGACTTCATGAAGCCCTTCTTCAACTTCATGCCATTAATAGAAATGTCTCTTTGGTCTCTCCATAAACCATTTGAGATTCATTGCATATGTGGCTATGTGAAATGGGAAGTTCAAATTTCTCTTGCCTCCATTGAATGATGGGTTGAATATGGCCATGATAGGATTCTGGGTTGGGGTGTCTATTATGAATCATGACCTTCATCTTGTTAAGCATGCTTTTAATACACTTATATATCTCTCCAAGTTTGGGAGTGTAGTTCCCATATTTGATGACGAAAAGATAGTGATAAAGCAAATATAATGTATTTTACATGCGACCAAAAATATCTTTTATCATCACATCCTTTATCCTCTCTCCTTGTTTTTTCTTCGACTCCCTCATCTAGACCACTCATGTCATATTCATTAATTAATTGGCCATTACAATTTGAGCATCTTCTCCAATAAATTGAAATAGAATGTGAATCAAATCCCAATTGGTTTGAAGAGTTATTAAAAACAACATAAACAATCCAATCATGTGGTTGTGTATGAACATTTGCACCTTCATAGCACTTGGTCTGATATCTTTGATCCATAGTTTTTCCAATGTCCTATAATGAATTGTTCATTGCACACACTTAAGAGGTCCAATTAATGTGCTTATGAGTTGAAGGCAACAAACTTCCTTACTATCTCGCACACAAATGGTACATTTATAACCACCTATGCTACATTGGAAGGGCCAACCTCTTCAAAAGCATCCCTCAAAATTTGTAATTGAAATTCAACTTTGTTGTGCTTTCCAAAACAATTAGCAACCTAACGAAATAAGGGGCTTCTTTACAAATGACTATAACTTTGATGAATGGTTGGCAGTTAATGTCCATCAATCCATCAATGATGATAGAGCATCAAGTTTCACTCTTGTAACTTTCATCTCTTAAGTCAACAAATCAACTTTAAAATTATGTTTTTTCATAATGGTAATTCCCAATTTTGTTTTATTGGGAGGTGCATTAGATGAACTGTAATAACCCTCGTGTTGCTGATACTCTTCGATACTCTTATGTGTTGGTTTAGTACTTGGTTTTTGATGGTGATTAGTTCACCGGATTTGTTGTGTGTGGATTCATAGTTTGGTTGGTTTGTCGCGATCACCCCGGAATATTACTTTATGATGTTCGGAGCGATACATTGGTGTAAATGCTACTTATTTGGTTATGCTATGGTTTCTTTTAATAATATATGATGGTGATGATGTGATTCTGGCACGCGGTTTTTGAAGCGTTTCAAGTAGTGGAGTCTTCGGTGAAAGGATGAAAGCGGGCATCACTTTCGCGAAGTGCCCTGCTATACTCCGCTAATACTTTCGTAATGCAAGCCCCAAATGAGATTTACATGCTTCGGGACGCTTTGTTTTAAGCGCAGATGGGCAATGTTGATACCGACGCACTCGCTTTGACAGTCCGCAGCCGTGTCCCATGTTTCCAACGAGAGGCGATAAGCGAAAAAAGGAGCGATAAGGAAAACTCGGCCCCAAGTCCACAAATTTCTCGCCAGGAGTCTTACAAAGGTCGGGCTTGACCTTGTCCTTGTTTCAGTATTGTTTGTGGTTGATTATTTATTTTATTTGTGGATAGTTGTTATTTAATTTATCTTTATTTTATATGGGATTAATTAATGTTATTTTGTTGATATGATTAATGGTAGGTGATTGTAATTCAGTTAAATGTTGGATTTAAATATTGTAAATTAAAAATTATTTAATTAATTAAAAGGTATAAATTAATTAATTTAAATAAATAATGTTTTATGATAATTGTAAATTATGTTTTTCAAAATATTAATATTATAAAATCTAATGATAATATCATGTGTGGATAAATGTGAAAATAATGAAATTTTAATTAAATTTGTGAGATAAGTGTGAGCTTTTAAAGCAAGAAAAAGGAACCAATGCATGTGGTGGATCTTTTAAAAAAAAAAACTTTATTTATTTTTCTTTATTTTATTGTGAGAGGAAGAAGTTTCTAAAGACACAGGAATGGTTTTTCGTTTTGTCTGAGAAAAAAAAAAAAAAGTAAGGGTTGAAGAAAATATATGTGTGCTTCTCTGTTAAAAATTGTTCTTTGTAAGGAAAAATATAATAGTGATCCAGAAGTTAGCTGAAAGAAGGAATTGGAGAAGGAACTGCAGAGGAAGTTTATTTTCGAAAGAGAAAGAAGGGCTGCCGTGTGTGGATTCGACATCAAACGAAGGACTCTAGGTTCTTTTGATTCATTAATTCTTTTGTTTAGATAGTTCTGTAAGGGAAATGAAAATCATGTCTGCCATACTCGAAATTAATATCTATGTTTTGAAAGAAGTTTCTGTTGTTGAAAATTTGTTTGTGTCAAACTTTTAAATCTTTTGTTGAAATCTATTGAGAAACCTTTTGAAACTCTCTTTAACAAATCTAGTTGTGAAATTCTTGATTGGAAATGAAAACCAATTTATTATGGGGATTAAACTTGTATGCCCAGATTTATTTTGTGTCTGGAGAAAATCTGGACTGCTGTTCATATTATTTATTTTATATTTTGTGGGCAAATATATATATATATATATATATATATATATATACATTAACATATGTTTATATTTTTTTTTTTTTTTTTTAAAATTCTGTTAAGAAAAAATTGATGTTGCAGATTTTGGGTTTCTAAGCCATCATTCCCACCGTGAGTCTTCCTCGATGAGCACCTACCCAACGATCTCTAACTGCTACCTAATACCTATTGCAAACGCGACCCCAAACCTGTTCTGCGGATCTCACTTCTTGATCCGAATTTCACAACGTGATCCTAACCAGCACACGCCAACAAACCGCGATCTAACTGTTCTTCGGGCCAGAAAACCGGCATTTCGTTCATTTTGACCAACAAATTGACTTCGAACCCATTTCACCAACACCTGCCAATAATAATGAGCAAATATATTCTTGCAAATAATCTATGAATTGAACCATGAACACATCGCATACTATGAGCATTAAAGGATTTCAACGTGCTTGAGGAATTGACTAGGTTATAATATCTTTGGTGTTATTGTAAGAAGCCAGTCACAAATCTGCACTTATGAACTTATGTCTGTTCCATGAATTTATGCATATATAGTCCAAATAACAATTGTTCATAAGTCATAACCTCTTTCAAATTTAAGTAAACTGGTAAATGCTTCTCAGAAGAATTCTAGAATATCAGACATACAAAATACTTGCGCCCAACAATTATTCTCAGGTCTACAGAATAATAATGTTCAATCAGAAAATACACAGAATGCTAATATTCAATCATAATTTACACAGACCACCAAGTCTTTGAATGAAATATACCAAGCACTGATATGTTGAAGATCTAACAATGGAAACTGATGCCTACCCAGATCTGAATTGAATCTCACGACAAAATTAGCCTTATTACTTAATCGATATAAGTTAACCAATTATGGAACTAAGCACAGGACTGTTGAGTGAACATTCAGAATACAATAGCACACACAGTAAATGGAACCCAGATCTAATTGCCCACATACATAAATAATATTAGATCAGATGCTACATTTGTTTGATGACCCATATGATTCAAATTGATCAATGATCAATAATGGCTGATTGTAAACACTTGACATTTTATGTTTGAACTTTAATTTATAATTTTATATCATGACATTCGAGTAATCACTAATATTTTAATATTTGACTTAGTGACTATGAAAGTGGTGATGTATTTTTTTTTTTTTTTTAGACTATTAATATGGTGGTGTATTCTGAACTTAATTACTGCTGCAAATAAGTATATTTTTTTTAATTTTTATATGTTTTTTGTATTGCCGTACCCAAGCCGTACCCAACCCCAATTTTTTTTTGACCGAATCCCGTACCGGATTCGCGTACCCGTACCCGAATCCAAAAACAAATCGGTAACTTAGTTTTTGTTTTTAAAAAATATATAAAGAAATTTATATTTAAAAACACATTATAAAAATAAAATAAAATAAAAGAAAGTTTGAGTGGTTATTTCTGCCATTACCACCCTGACCCGCGCGTCTTTACATGCAACCGCAATTTCGCGCATAGCAGTAATGGCTCTTGTGCGGACAGCCAGCCAGGATTGCGGCCTCCCGAGTGCATAATACCCTCGGTTTCATTCAGGTTCTTTTGTTAGCCAGAGATTCGAGATTTACACCCCAGCCCATTTGGTTTTTATAATATATATTATATATAAATATATATGTATATATATATATATTAATATATATGTATATATATTTGTAAATTACAGTTAATTATATGGGTAATTTTGTAATGTGATTTAAGTACATGATTTTTAATATATGCTTAATTTATATATACATATATATGTATATATGCGTAAAAACATATATGTATATATGAAATCATGGAACAATTAGATAATGTTAAAATTTGCAATGTTGGATATTTTATAGTGATTGGTTAAATTAAAAATAAACTTTGTGGTTTAAATTAAGTTGAATATTCTCGAGTAGATTAATTTATTTATTTCTTGGTGAAAGTATTTTGTAACGAAATGTTATATGGTGTAGTTTGAATTTTAGCTTATTCGTGTACGTAATTATTTTCTCTTGACATTTTCGTTGAGTTATTTATGATCTTTTAATTTGATATTTGCCCCTATGTTAGACTATAGTTGTGATCTTGAGTTTACATTTGGGGTTGTTTCGTTTTATGGGTGTATATTCATGAGTTTTGACGAGATGGTTTTTCTTCGTGGTTGTTCTATTTTGTGGTTCAGTGTTCTTGTTGGTACAACTCCTTGGTATTGGATTTTGTGGCTCTACGTGGGCGCCGGCGCACAAAGGGGCTGTCAGGATAACCCACGTTAGAGTTAGAGTAAAAAGTGATAACCTAATTAATTAATTAGGGGGTGGGTAGTAAAACATTAATAAGATAATTATGGATGTCTCGTCCACCTGTTAGGGCTTTTACAGACTAAAGGTGGGCTGAGAAGGTCGTGGCTGGCAAGATCTTTGCCTCATCTCCACGAGAGGTTAACGGTTCCACACGAGTCACCCTATGGGGCCGACGCCTAGAGAGGCTGTCTGGATAACCATAGATGGGGGCGGCGCCTAGAGAAAGGCAGTCAGGATAACCCATGTAGGACTGTGCGATGACACTCTCCTCTAGCATTCCCTTGAGTTGTTTTTTTATTGCTAACCTCTGGAAGTGGTCTATTGATATGTTTTGGTGATTTATTGTTATTATGTTTTGGGAGTGGTCTTTTGACATTATGTTTCCTTTGTGTTCTCTTGCTCTTCGTGTCTGGAGTTTAGTCTTGCGTCTTCTGTTTGGATGTGTTTGGTCGGGGACCCTTCCTCATTTACTCCTAGCACAGGGGTGGTCAGGTGGAATGTGCTACGCACCCCGTTGGGTCCCCTGTGATGCAGTTGTACCATTCAGTGCAGAGTTAACAGATGCAGTTGATCCAGATGTATTTTATGTATTGATGTATCATTTCCACGTGCGTTGGGAAGACTTACGATGTAATTTTGTATATGTTTCATTGAAATGTACTAGCAGACTGATGTACTATATTATCACACCATGTAAATCATTCTAGAACTACAATTTGTAAATACTTTAATGTTATGTTGTATCTGTAGAAATATGTACTTTATATTTCCATGTTTAATTTATTGTAATTTGCATGTTTGGTTTTATATAAATTATTCTTATCATTTTGGTTATCGTTAATGAATGTTTAAATGTAGATATGTGAATGAATGGATTACGTAATTGGAAATTGAATGCTACATCAGTTAACTTTGTTATGGGATAGTTTAGGTAATGTCACCTCGTGTACCTCGAGGGGCTTAGGTGTTTAATGTGTAAACATTAGCTATGTTAATTGCATTAGTAAACTTAGTGTTTAATTTTAATGTTTTTTTTTAAAAAAATTGTTGTTTTTTTTAGTTGTTCATTTGGGGTTTGCGCGACGGGGCGTTGCAACTTGGTATCAGAGCCAAGGTTGCTAACGCTGGGTTCTCTGGGTAGTTTGTGTCCGTTAGGCAACCTTTGCATTAACTCTTGATCTCGCATACCCCTAATTGATGTGCAGGATCATGCCTCGGGGTAGAGGTCGTGGCCGAGGAAGAGGCCGGGTTGGTGGCTGTGGAACCAATCGCCAAAGTCCATCAACACCGAGTTCCCACGGTTCAGAGCGTGAGGAACGATAGAGTTCTCAAAACAATCTGTTAGGTGGTGGTCAGAACCCGGTACAACCAGGTTTAGATGGACAGTTGTAGCATTTACTGGAGGAGATACTGGGTTGTTTAGGCCCTAGGCAAGTGGAAGAACAGGGGTTGGAAAGGGAAAGGGAAAGGTCACCTAGATGTGAGGAAATAATAGCTGATCATGGTGTAGTAGTGGCGGGTCACATGAGAGACCTGTTGAGAGCACAACCTCCCACATTTGATGGTTTTGGTGGGGGTGTTGAGGCAGAGACATGGCTGATTGACTTGGACAGATGCTTTGCTATGCATCCCTATGGCAGTAATACCAGGGCTAGGTGCGCCATCATGCACCTCAGAGGCTTTGCGTCCACTTGGTGGCGGTTAGAGAAACAAAAATTACATATTGACATCAACATGGTGACTTGGGAATTGTTTATGAAGAGATTCAGGGCCCGTTTCCTTTCTGAGCACTGGAGGCAGCGCAAAGCAGATGAATTTCATGAGTTAAGACAGATGGCGATGTCTGTGGAGCAATATGAGTGTTGTTTTTACGAGCTCAAATAGTATGCAGGGATTGGTAATGATGAGGCAATGCTTGTGCAACACTTTGTCAGGTGCTTAAACGCCCGAATCAGTGGTGGAGTTAGAGTTTTCAAGCCGAAGACAATGGAGGTAGCTGATGAGAAGGCTCGTCTTGTAGAAGAAAATTTGGCAATGGCATTGGGAGGTCACACAGGAGTTGAGATCGGCAGTGTTCCAGCATCAGGTTTTGGTTCTAGAGGTGGACAACCTCAAGTTGTAGGGTCTTCTAGGAATTTTCGGGCACCCTCTAAGGGTGGTCCGCAACAGCAGCAACAGTTACAACCCAAACAAAACAAATCACAGTCTCAGCAGGGAGACAGATCTCAAAGTGATTTGTTCTGTTTGGGCTGTGACTGCTGTTGTTGCTACGGACCACCCTTAGAGGGTGCCCAAAAATTCCTGGAAGACCCTGCAGCTTGAGGCTGTCCACCTCTAGAACCAAAACCTGATGCTGGAACACTGTCGATCTCAACTCCTATGTGACCTCCCAATGCCATTACCAAATTTTCTTCTACAAGACGAGCCTTCTCAACAGCTACCTCCATTGTCTTCGGCTCGAAGACTCTAACTCCACTGATTTGGGCGTTTAAGCCCCTCACTAAGTGCTACACAAGCATTGCTCATCATTACCAATCCCTGCATATTGTTTGAGCTCGTAAAAACGATGCTCATATTGCTCCACAGACATTGCCATCTGTCTTAACTCATGAAATTCATCTGCTCTGCGCTGCCTCTAGTGCTCAGCAAAGAAATGGGCCCTGAATCTCTCTATAAACAATTCCCAAGTCACCATGTTGATGTCAATATGTAATTTTTGTTCCTCTAACTGCCACCAAGTGGACGCGAAGCCTCTGAGGTGCATGATGGCGCACCTAGCCCTGGTATTACTGCCATAGGGATGCATAGCAAAGCATCTGTCCAAGTCAATCAGCCATGTCTCTGCCTCAAGACTCCCACCAAAACCATCAAATGTGGGAGGTTGTGCTCTCAACAGATCTCTCATGTGACCCGCCACTACTGCACCCTGATCAGCTATTATTTCCTCACGTCTAGGTGACCTTTCCCTTTCCCTTTCCAACCCCTGTTCTTCCACCTGCCTAGGGCCTAAACGACCTAGTATCTCCTCCAGTAAATGTTGTAACTGTCCATCTAAACCTGGCTGTACCGGGTTCTGACCACCACCTGACTGATTGTTTTGAGAACTCTGTCGCCTCACGCCTGAACTGGAACCCGGTGGTGATGACTTTGGCTCCATGTACCACCACCCCTGCTCTTCCTCGCCACTACCTCTACCGGTGGGCATGACCCCTGCACATCAATTAGGTATGCGAGATCAACAATTAACACACAAAGGTTCCTAACGGACACAAACTACCCAGAGCCAAATGCTAGCAACCTTGGCTCTGATACCAAGTTGTAATGCCCTGTCGCGCAAACCCCAAAGGAAAAACTAAAAAAAAACAACAATTTTTTTTTTTTAAAACATTAAGATTAAACACTAAGTTTACTAATTCAATTAACATAGCTAATGTTTACACATTAAACACCTAAGTCCCTCGGGGTACACGAGGTGACATTACCTAAACTATCCCGTAACAAAGTTAACTGATGTAGCATTCAAGTGATGATTATTTTCCTAAATTCAATTGCTATGGCAGAAGTTATATGCTGACCAGCATCGCACAAAGCATAGTTTTGAGGTTGGTGACATGGTATTCCTAAGGTTACAAACCTATAGGCCATCCACTCTCAAGAAGAGTGGGTCGGACAAACTTAAGCCACAGTTTTATGGTCCTTTCAGAGCCTCCAAGAGGATTGGAGAAGTGGCTTATGAGCTGGAATTACTGACAAATAGTGGAGTACACAATGTTTTTCATGTATCTCGCCTCAAGAAGGCGCTGGGACATAATGTAGTTCCCACTTCTGAGTTGCCACCATTGGATGAAGAAGGGAAGCTTATTCTCATTCTTGAGGCTATTATTGATATCTAGGAGCATACTATTAGGAGGAGGACCATCACAGAGTACCTTGTGAAGTGGAAGAACTTGCCGGTTGAGGATGTTACTTGGGAACAAATTTTGTAGCATCCAGAGTTGAAATTGCTACAGATTTTTAGCAATTTTTGGGAGGGAGGACAGTAATGTCCCCGCTCAAGGTGTAGTCGAAGTTATATTATTTTATGTAAATGCTAATGTCTTTAAGTTAAATTTAATATTTAACTTAGTGTTTATTAAAATAATATTAAAAAGGGATACATAAAGTGTTTTAAAAAAAAGAGTGAAAATAATATTTTAAATGTTGGGAATCAAAAAAGGGGAGACATAAGGATTATAATAAAAAGAAAATGGAGAATTTCAAGAAAAGGTGTGGGAGTTATGGAAGGGAAAAAGAAAAACAATTTTTGGGCACAGTTTTCCATACAGATGAAAATTTTGAGAGAATGTTATGCTGCTGGATTTTTTTTCCAGAACTTTGTGAAGATGAAATCCTTCATGAAGAACATCATCTTCAAAGTTGAAAAATGCTTCCTGGGTGATCGCTGACAGTTCCACACAGGGACTGTGTTGGTAATAATTTCGTGTTATTTCAGACATTTATGGAATTCACATTTTAAAGGTTTAGGGGTTATTTACCTGACTATACAACCATCATAAGGAGGCTGTACCATTTCTGGTTAAGGCACCATACAGGTTGAGTGCTGAATTAATGTTATCTGCTCCTTATTCTCAGTCCATACATGTTAGAAAGGCACCACACAAGCTTAAATGTGAAGCCTAGTGGGTCAAAGTCTCTCCACATATTTCCTTAATATTATTTATCTGTTGGAGTCTCCGTACAGTTTAGGAGGTTATGCAAAGAAGTGCCGTACGATTCCGTACATATTCAGCGATTTAACTTTGAGCCATATCAGTTAATATTTGGGGCACTATTCAATACTTTGGGTTTGAAACATTCAACGCAAATCTCAAAAGTCAAAGTTTTTTGCAATTTAAAAAAAGGAGAAGACGTAGCCAAGGAAAAAGAGGAGTCGGGCATTAAGGCTCGGCTGTACACTTCCAAGATTATTGTGTTCATTAAGGTTCCTGCCACTGTACATTCCAGCTCTGCCGTACTCCTTTGAATACAGCTGTACAGTTGATGAAAGCTGCTGTACCCATTTTGGAGAGTGTCGTACCAAATGTGTGAAGAATTAAATGGTCTGTAGTTGATGTAACAGGTCAGAAAAAAGAATATTATTGTTGTAATTTGTTAATGTTTGTTGATGCCAGAAGAAATTATGAATATATTTCTAGTTGTCTTCTTTCTCTGTATTATATGAAGTTGTCATTAAATCTGAAGATGGGAAATATTTGTCCCCCATTTAACCAAAAAACACTGGAACAAAGCACAAGGCATTCAACTCTGGAAATCTGCAACTGTGTGACAAATTGACTCAGTAGTACCACTAGTGAAGGTGCAAAAAATTGGGTCTGCAAATTGGGGTTGGACATTACACCGTTCCAGCATTTTTGTTTATGCATTGTGATCTCTCTCTCTCTCTACACTCATACAAACACACGTTTTTATCTATATGTACAAACAGCAAAATATTAATTTTTTACTTTGTGCATTTAAGTCAAGCTATGTACCTGAAACTCTAAATTTGTTTGTAACTAGAAGGTCTATGTATTTTTTTCATTGTCACATACAACGATAGATTTTGGGACTTATAGTCTTTCAGCGATGCCATTTTATGTAATATATATAAAAAATTCGAAATAAGAAAATATTTTGATGAACCTGATTTTGTACATTGTGGACATAGTGCTTGCTATGTGCCTAAACCTATAAATTTTATGTGTTTTGAGAATTCTTCTGCATATATGTTGTCACATTTTACAGTGATGGTCTGTGTTACTTACAGTTTTGCAGTGATGTCATGTTATGTAACTGTATGTTTGCAGTTACTACTCATATCAGTTATTTCGAGACTTTGCTTATGCCAATTCTTTCATCTCTCGAGAGGTATGCATCATTTATTAGTGAAATATGTATAGATTTTTTTTTAAACCCTTGGAAAGAAAATGGGCTAACGTAAATCCAGCTTTTAGTTGTAAGATAGCCAGTTAGGTTATGTGTGATATTATTGTGCCTGGATATTCTTCATTAGCTATATCTTATGGTGTGTTATACATTGAGTCTTCAATCTTTTCTTCATTGCAGACTTTTGGATGGACTCCTGAAGAAGCTAAAATTCATCTGGTTCCTGATTATTTCAGTGAGGATGAGGTTAGCACATCTTAAGGTCCAGTGGATCATTCAGAATCTATGATGTGGTTGTGTTCTTTATCTTTATAAATCAAATTGCATAGGGCCATTTTCTTTGGTAAAGTCTTTAGCCATTTACTGCTGGGATTCTCGGAAACTTCTGCAAATGAAAATGTGGGTGGTATTCATCCACTGAGACAATTTGTACTTATCTGTACGGCATGTTCTGAAGCTGCAGTGGAAAGTCATAGCTAGCGAATTGGGTTCTAATTCACGTCATCTTTATGAACTTTATGCCCTTAAGCAAAGCAGTTACCTGGGAGAGTAAGTGTTCTGATTACCCAATGCTCTTATATTTCCTGCCTTTGGTTAAATCAATATAGAATTTAACATTAAATACCCTTTCTTTGCTTGAAATATTTGTTACCAAATTTTACTTACTCCATCAGAAAACATAATGCTATATATACATATGAATATTTTCCTATAGAAATGGCTGCAACAGAGTAAGTTTGCTCAAGTGAGAGGATGCAGACAAGTAACAGCTAAAAACATGGCAATCGCTAGCTGCAAGGTTAAGTCATGGGAGGATGATAACAGATTTACAGCTTCCACTATTAGGTACTGAATTGCATCCTTGATCTTCATAGGATTTGACCAGCAAATTGGTAGCCCCCAATGTTTAGCCAGTTATAAATGCTGCAGAAAAGTTTGGGCCTCTGCAAGATTGCTGAAATATGTCCTGATAACCTAGTCTTTATTTCTGTAGAGGAGAGATCATGTCATCCTCCAGATTGACACATACCTATAGATACATCAGTGAGATCATTTTCCTCTTTGCTATCACTACGAGCTCATTCCAACCCATTCAGTCTCACTTCTTCTGTGAAGCCCATCTCATGGAGGCAGGTGCACATTACTTGTTTTTTCTCTTCCACTGGAGGTTTATTGATCTTGGATGTTAGAAGATGAACTAGTGGCAGTTACTCAGATTCCTCTTAGAATGGTCCACCATTTGTCTTTCTGAAGTGATAGACTATGATGTTGTTGGTTATTTTGGCCTGAGCCATGTTATAGACATATGACATTGCTACTCTCCTCTATAGTTTTCTGCTTTGATATTCATCAGATCTTTACTTGATTTAATGGCTCTTATCAAAACTCAGTTTAACCCCTTTTGCTATGTGTACATTGTTTTGGTACTTACTATTTAGTTACCTTTTACAATGCAGTGTCTTTTGACCATCCTACTTCTATATTGTAACTAAACATATTTCGAGTTCCATTCACATGCTTTGCTTATTCATGAACATAAATTCACTTTCTTTGTTTTTTCCTAGATTTTAGAGATTACCACCTGCACATCTAAGACTTGGTTTCTTTCACAACACTCTGTCAAAGTGTAGCCTTAAGTGATCTTGGGGCACCTCAATGAGAAATAAATATGATGCCCCCAATGTAGAAGGCTTAGTATTAGGTTTACATTGAAAAATTGCAAGAATTTCCAGATTGGTAAACATTCTAAATTTTTTTGAATGCAGATGCAATTGTGAGAATCAAGCACTCCCTTAAGCATGACTAAACAAAATTTTTGTTCTCATAATTGAACATTGCTATATGCTTCAAAAAAAGCTCCCAATACTATAGTAGGAAAAATCAAACTGCAAAGTTTTGTAAATGCTCTGTCCTTTGGAAAAAATGGGTATTTTGAAATTTTCCAATTCAATTAAAAAATGCAGACTTTATTGACCTAGATGAAAGTGATAGGTCCGGGCTTAGTTCCATAGGCAACAAACCCAAAACTACACTATTAAACTTTCATTGAATAAGCAAGTGGTTTTGAGACTCACTTTTGTTAATCATGAAGGGCATATAAAGGGTCAGACCTGTTCTCTTCATTAAATTGTCATACCCAAGCATCTTGTGTTGTGTAATAATCCAATTGTTGTACCCAAATTTACTACTATTTTTTTTTTATCAAATGTTAAGATTTTTAATCAAAGATTTTAAGTGTTCATTCATCTATTACTCAGGTACTTCTATCCATATGGGATAGGCATTTGTCCATATGAGACAAGCATCTATCCATATGGGATAGACATCTGTCCATATAAAATAGGTAATCCTCTATCCATCTAAGATAAGCATCTAACCAAATGGGATGGGCAATCTATCCAAATGGGATGGGCATCTTTTCATATATGATAGATACATGCTTTGGCTAGAGACTTAGACCCATCTGGGTCAAACTCTTGAGTCACTCTTTGAAGACTACACTCCCTTATTGGAAATGCATCAAGGTCGCCATCCTTTAGGAGTATATTTATATATATTTTCATGAAATAATAGGCTTGAGTCTCACCTTGGAATTCCACTTAAAGCCTTGGGGAGTCAAGCAATCCATCCAAGATTCTTCCGAGTAAATAATGAATTTTATTTTGTAATTTATCTTAGTGATTTCATCCTTAGATTCAGTTAAGTGATTCTATTGAATGATTAATTTAAATAATGTTTAAGCTGATATCCATTTCTTAGATACTACTTGATTCCTATATTTGAACACCTGCATATTGGGTAACTCCTTTGTTCACTAGACTCCCTACATACATTGCTTCCAAATGGGATCAAAGTGTAATATATATAGTTTTGTTTTCTAAACTATGTTTGATTTGAACTATTTATGTGGGTATGCAACCTTCTTTAGGGCTTCTTTCCCCTAGATAGTTCCTCTTCAATTGCTACCCACTAAGGGAAGCATTTAATTCAAAAGTATTTAGTTACCTTGACCAATACTTGTTTACTAATTTGTTTTATTGCCTAAGCCTAATATAATAAAATAAAACTCTCATTGAGCTATATATCAATAGTTTTATTTCTCATGAAACTATAAACCAATAAATTTGTTTTCCCTTGAGACTATGAAATGATGATTTTCACCTCCCCAAAACAAAGCTATATGAGGATATTTCTACTTCCCTATGAATGTATATGATGGTGATGATTTTCTCAATATGATCGAGTGCTAGTTTGTTCTTTTATTTGATCTTTATTACTTGCCAATGATGCCACAATCGCCCTTGTTGCAAATGTATTAGGCTACAAATGCAAAAGTTCAAGTGCAACACCATTATTTGTAAATGTGAACTAGAGGCATCATTGTTACTGAATGCTATAAGATCTTGTTTTCATCACTTGTTTAGGATTGTTTAAAAGAAAATAATAAAATAAAAATGAAATATGCTAATAAAATTAACATCTAATGAAAAGTGAAATTTGCGTTTAGAAGGAAATCTAATTTAAGTACTACCATTGGAATAGTTTAATGATTTCATAAAGTTAAACACTAATTTTTCAAAATAAAATTAATGAATAAAACAAAAATAATTAAAGCTACCCTTAAAATAATTTTAATAATTCATCAAATTTAAAAACAAAAATACACAAACTAATCTTATTGATAACAATTTCCATATGATCAATTTATATTACCAATACTATCTATTTTACTAATTACACTAAATTGAAGTGTATTTAAGATACTAATAAATTTTAAATCACCTTTTGAAATTAAATTGAAAGAACACTTTCTAATCTTATCTATGTTGCAAAAGGAGAGACTAATAGCTAACTATTGAAAATGAAAAATGATTAACACTTTTAGTGTAGTTTCAGTCTTTCAGATCATGTATAAATTGAAACAAATATTAAAACAACGATTAGTGGCCTTTGGCCTTCATACCTTTATGCAATCTTTAGTATTAGTATTATGCCCTTCTCGCCTTTGACATCCATGACAACATTTCTAGCAACGACAAACACATATATCTCCCTTGATAGTTCTTTGGGACTTCACCTAATTTATGCTTTCATTTATTTATTGTTTGGAGCTCTTGTGATCAATTTTTCATGTGTAAAATTTCATTCTTGTGAATGCCATCTTTGTTTGTGAAATATGCTAACCAATTTTTACACAATAACCAACACTTGGCCAATTTGATTAGTGTTAGCGCCAAAACCAAATCTCTATCAAAGCAACTCTAACCAAGAATGCGCCCTAAAACCACTGAAGGAAGAGGGGCAAGCATATGGTTAGAGGATCCCTAGGATCAATTAACTCAACAATTGAAATTGCTTACAACTGGAAGTGTAAAATGAACTCAACGCCAAGAATGTGCACACAAGATCCCTTTGAAGGCGAGGTGCTAACATATGGCAGAGTAATTATTACAAACTGAAATAACTAGGTGGATAACCAGCCATGAAGATTTTCAAACTAAACTAATTCATCCGCTGCGGCAGGCATCCACTCAAGAGTGGGGATTCACCACTTGAAAGTGGGTGATAAAAACAAATACAAAGTAATTTTCCTCCTCATTGGCGATAAACAATCCAGGGGTTATTGTTTGTGAATTAGAAGCACAAGTAAATGCAGAATTAATAATGGTTGGATTAGTACTACTAATTCTCAACCTTACAATAAAGGAAATCTGCAAATTACAATGTGTTACAATGATAGAATGAAGCAAGGTGAGAGGAATGATTCTTGTAAGCTCTAAACAACTCAAATACTGAAAACTGAAGCCAAAAACTGAACTTATAACAATCTGATTACAATAACTAGCAAACTGAAACTGTAAACCAGCAACTGTAAAATCAATGAAATGTTCATAACTCATTCAATATACCTCCGAATGTGATGAAGCAAAGTGCAAATACTCTTTGGAGGATAGGCACCCAAGTTGCAATGAAGAAACAACTTCAAAACACCTCCATTTATTTGGCACGAATTCCCATGCCATCATGAGAGGTACGACCTACTGGGAGGTACGATTTTGCAAGATAAAATCAAAGACTTGGAAATAAATTCCAATCTCTTGTGGAAGGAGTCGCCTTGAGTTTAGAACCACTTTGCAAACATACCCAAAATGATATTTAATTCGCTCAAAAAGCTGTTAACAAAAAACACTTTCAGCTGTAGTAATATCAGCAACACCAAAACGAAGAAAAACTCCAAAATCTTCAACAATTGAGCTCCATCTGCTAGTCTAAATGAGAATTAGCAATAAAAACCAACTAGGTGTTGTATTTCAAACACGAAATTGGATTGAAACTAGGAGGTAAGCATCCCTCGAAGTAAAAACTAAGTTGTCATTTCGACAGCATAACATTAGCATAAGTTCATGGATGATGAAAGCTGGAGCAAAACTTCTCTTTTATAGAAAAAGAGGTGACTTCTCAAATTCTCAAAACTCCTCCAAGAAAGGGATGCCAGAAGTTCCCTTTTTGAAATATATATATATTTTTAATTTGAAATCACTTTATTTCATCACCTTTTGGCGTCCAAACTCCAAGGCATTAAAGACTATGAAATATCAAATATTTCCTTTATGAGGCGTCCACCCTTTATGACCACCTTTTTAACACAACTTCAAGTCATCTCATTAGGCCAAGGGGTCAATATTAAAACATAACATTAATTGCCTTTAATTAAATGATTTCTTCAAAAATTGCTCCAAAAAGCTAGAATCAAAACCAAACAACTGCTCCAACTGAAAATGAAACTTATTGAAGAGTTGCCAACTGGACCACTGCCAAAATTAGAACTTACTAAAAATAGTAAATCCCGAGAAATGCCAAAAACCACCAAGCGAAGGAAACCCTAATTTCACTTCTGATTAACCTACGGATTTCCGGAAATGGGCTATTAGTCACAGAAGAGCGTATGGCCAAAATGGGGACATTACAGTTTGCCCCATTCTGAAATTCAAATTCAAATGGTGTAAAGTATGATTATGTGCCAAGGCTTGGGACTGTTGGCTAGCTGCAATTGTAGATCTTGATTGATGTCAACCAA
>VDFB02038120.1:0-16897 GCA_007258455.2 Sequoia sempervirens | reverse complement strand
CCCAAACTTTTAATCAATGATGATGGTTTGTGTAGAATGGAAGGGTAGATCGGTAGTAGATCTCTGGCATGCACATGCGTGGGGAAGAAACCCTCTTTCAAGGAATTCACCCAATGGATGAAATCTGTTTGGGGCAATATTTTAGACCCCACCTTATCCTTGTTGGAGAGAGGTTTTGGTGCAGGAGCACCTGGGAAAATACTAGGTTCCCTTGAAGTTATATTTTGGTTGTGTTGTTTTTAGGTCATGTTGACCATTTTGTTAGCATTTGGTGGAGTAGGAATAAAACTTGATCTATTATGATAAATGGATTGGGAGGTGGAAATCATGGATGGGTTTTGAAGCTCTAACTTGTCTAGGTTGCCAACCTTGTCAAAGGTTAGAAAACACAGCGTGTTTTATAACACTTACCACTAGGTCATCCAAAGGCTCGACCCAAGAAGCTCAATTGTTTTGAAGGCCTATTTAAGGCATGCCTCGACCATGGAATAGGGTTGGAGGTATTATTGCTGAAGTGACATTTGAGAAGCTGAAGGAAACAGCGTTCTAAAAGACAGTTTTCTGAGTTTTGTTATCATATTGAGCTTTAATGGAGAAAATTTACTGTTACTTTGTTGGTAGAATGTAGTGTGAACGTCATGCAAGCTTAGCGTGTCAATCTTTTTGTTTTGTAAATCTTTTTCATCTTGTATTTGTAAATAGTCTGTTTCCTGTTTTTTTCTGGCCTGAATCAGGCAGTTTTGAAAGAATGGAGCTCTAGAGCACTTTCCCACCGTACAAATTGTACGGCCCTTTGGGAATAGTGTCTAGGCTCCCTTAGTGTAAATATGTTAGCTTGTAGGGTTTGTGGGAGTTCTGGAGGTGCTAGCAAAGCTTTGCCCTAGGCGAGCCAGGCAGGGTCCGGCTAGGGAAGGCAGTGAGAAAAAGACTCATATCTTGTAGGGGAATTGAGATCTTGGAGAAATTCTTTTTGGAGAATTTTGTTGGAGGTCTTGGCAGTGCATGGTGATCAGGAGGAGACTCCACCAATTAATTTGGAGTGAGAACTTTTTAACAGTCTGAAACCAGCATTGAAAAGCTTAGAAACCCTAGGATTTTGACCATTTTTGTGTGTGGACAGTGTACGGGCTGTGCAGGCTTAAAACCCTAGAAATCCTTGAGGTGTAGGCATGAGAAATACAAACTCTAAACAAAGAACCTAGGTCCTTTGGTGGGTTTAGAAGAAAATTGCATTTTAGCTCTGTTCAGAGGCCTAATTGGGGCTCTAGGCTTGTAGCCTTTCAAACACTAGAAGGGAATTTTGTGAAAGCGATGGTTAGTTGGAGTCTTGTGATGGAACAAGAACCCTAGTTTGATCATCTTGAAGCTCTTACAACGTCTACACACCCCTGCAAGAATCAAATTGAATATTGAGAGGATTTGGCCTTTAGGGAAGAGTAAGGGTCAAGGGTGAGATTGAGATAAAGCACCAAGGTTGGCTTGGTAGAAGGAAAGCATGATGATAGTGGGGTTGGTCAATAGAAGCAGTGGCATCTAAACCTGAGGCAGGACCACTAGGACAAGGTGGAAGAGACACCTAGGAGTTCTTGGGAGCAAGGACTCAGAGCATGGGGCAGTGAGTGCCTCATCCAACCCCATCCTATCAGGTTTCTTCTTGTTTCAATTTTGGACTGTTAAAGATCGAGAATTTGTGGGGAACAATGGCATTTGGTTTTTCGGAAGGTGAAGTGTTTTTGTGTAATCCTAAACCTCCTGTTTTTATCCAGTAGCTGCCCCTATCACAAAGGTTCCAATGTGGGTTTGCTTGTACAATTGCCATTGGAAATGAACGATCCTCTTGCTTTGATCCAAAGGTTGTAACAAAGTGGGCAATTTTATTAAGATTGATAATGAGCTGAATTTTTAGAACAGATTTGTGAGGGTTTGTATGATGGTGGATTTATCTAAACACATCCTCCCTTCCATCAAGATTTTCTCCTCTCAGGGTTCTTGGATTCAGTTGATAAAATTTGAAGCACTGCCATTCAGATGCTTTTGGTGCAACCAATTGGGGCACAGATTGGTGGAATGTGCCTCTAAGACTTAGTTGTTTTCTTGCTGTGTTTGGTTGCAGAAATGGATTCAGAAAACTGCAAGTCTGAATGAAGATTTTGCAAGGAGAAATCAGGATTGTCCTGATTTTACTTGCAGACTAAGGCACACAACCTTAGGGCAAGATACAAGTGACTTACAGAACTGAAGTGCACAACTCCAAGGCAAGATAAAAGGACGTGATGAGATTCACAATCTTAGAGCAGGATACAAGAAGTTTATAGAAAAAATACAATATTTGTCAACACAATACCTTGATGACTGAGGCATTTAAGGACATCTGATCTTTTTTCCACACACTTTCACACTATCTCTGCTGGATATTCAATACATTTCGCAGTTGCACTCTTCACCCTTTTGCATCTTAAAAGTTCTTGCATTTATATCCACCACAACATTTCACAACTTCAATTAGGTTGGCTAGGAAGAATATAAACAATTATTTCAACAAGTCGGCCACAGAAACATAATGCAGTACCTAACCAGGAGATAGAGAGGACCAAAAACAATCTTATTAAATCTTCCAAAGTGATCCCAAACAATTCACACGTTGGCGCACATCAATCAAAGTTGGCATCAACAAATGTGTAGATGAAACATGAAGCACATAACTAATCGGCCCAAGAACATACTTCCGATTGAATTAACTCAATGCAGTTCCCAACAAGATAGGTCAGGGCCTAAATCCATCATAACACAACTTCATATACTAGCGCAAATCCTTAAGCACTTCGCACAAGCAAGAGAACAAACCCTGTTGGCCAAATATCCACAAATTTCCCAGAAGACCAACTCAAACACAATGCAACACCAAAAGAAATTAACCACTAATGTGCGGATCACACAGAGATGTTCCTTGAACATCCAACAACACTTCTAGACACTTCTTTCATATTGTCATGCCACCAACACCCGCAACAAACCAAACAAGAACATAACACTTCATTCCAGAAGCATATAATGCACAATTATGAGATATAACATTAACAAAACATTTGCAGACCACTTCAACACATGAAATTTGAACTAAGATATTGAACAGACACTAAGAGCACACTCACCAAGCTGCAAGAGTAGAGACATCAATGTAGAGAAATGTGGAGCGTTTTCCTGATCAGTCTAGACAACCAACAACACTGGCATCCTTCTGCAAATTACAAAAAACTCCTCGACAACATTGGTGATATGAAAAGATAGGAATGCAACATCCACAAAACACAAATACTAAATCCCAAACTGCAAGACCATATCTTCAACAGTGGAGGAATGCAAAGCATTCTCCCAAGCAGTCTTCAACACAACTTCTTGAACCAGAAACACTCAACAACTTGCAGAGGCCAAAACTTTCTTTCAGAAACATATGCTTCATCAGGAACAATAGGAGAGAGCACAAAACATACTCTCCACCATCAGCAATACTTCTAATCCTCATCTTAATAATAATTATGAAATCAACTCTTCTGACAACAACAATACACTATACAACTTTACTTGACATAAAACAAGGCATGACATCCAACCATGAACGTCAACAACACCACCATACATCAATGTTAGGCCAAATTGAATGTTGTCAATAATGACAACCAATGCCAACTAGCACACCAAGTGTTGACATCAATGACAACTAACAATTACATAAATCACCTCAAGTGTTGATATCAGTGACAACCACTGCCAACATATTATTCATGCAACAATAATCGTTGATAATATCAAAGCAACGTTGTAGCTACACCCATGTTGCCGACACTTTCCATTGCAATTGGCAAAACCTTCAAAATACATGAGATACAAGGAACAACCATCTTGGGTTTTTAAACAGGGATTTGGATAAGGAAGATGACAATATTGAGTTGCCTTTGCTTCCGCTTGACTTGTTGGAATTCCAATCAAACATTCAAGATGCGTGCTCAATGCTAGCCTTTATTTTGGGCTAGATAGTGATATTCTAGTGTATGATTTTCAATTGGGGGCCCTTCATAAGCTCAAGACCATAACTTGCCATCAAGTCGTTAGGTTTGATTTTGAGAAAACTATTGCAAATTCCATACAATATCAACTCACAAATAACAAGTCCATCATTGTCCATCTAATTCTATATCAAAATGCACCATTCTTAGAGTAGTTCATGCAGTTGGTAATTTTTGAGTCAATTCAACTTTAGAAGGTCATTCTTATGTTTATGTGGACCATCTTAATATCTTGAACTTCAAACTACTATAAGTTTGTGGAGAGTTTTTTAATCTCCCACCCTTGCAAATTTGAGATACCAATGGATAGGCGTCAGGGTTCTCCTTTGTGGACAACGATCCTATGAGAGGTTGCCATGAATTGTAGAGCTTTGCTCTCCGTTTTCCCTTTCTTGTAGTGATTATTTTCTTTTTGGTCTTGGTATTCTTTCAAGCTAAGTCTCCATTCTTATTTTGGCACATTCTTTGGTTTCAGAGGCTTGGTTTTGTTTTGTTTCCTTAAAAGTTTCATGGCTATGGAAGCCTTTTGGGTTTTAATATGAGATCAATTCTTTCATTGGGGATTTGGTTTTATTTTGGGTATCGATCTTTCTTAGATCAACGGTACACATAATGTTTGGGGACTTGTCAAAATAGCAAAGTTGAAGTTTGTGCCATTTGTTAAAGTCACTAGTTTGGTGGATAGCGAGTCCTGCTTCACAGGAAAATATAGAGCAATTGAAGATCATGGGAAAACATAGAATGGTTGAAGGATAGAACATCATTGATTCAATTCAATGTGGAGCCACATGGCAACATCACACAACTTATAAGTTGTCAGTTGATAAGTTTGTACCATTGTGCTATTGGTTGGAGTGATCCCAATAGATTTTGAGAAGTTCAAACAAAGAAAAGGGCAGTGACGTCACATAAGCTACATGGTGCAATGCAAAGTGTTAAGACAGTCAGATAGGTAGAATCAAGGTGTTGCACTATTGGATAAAAGGAATTAGGTTGTCCGAGGTGGATCCTGTTGTGACCTTTTCACACATCGGCCCATTCAAAATGGGGACCCCTAAATTTTTGCTCCATTCTGGTCTTTTGGCTTTGGTTTTTGTCTCTCTCTCTCTCTTTCTGCTCCTTTTCTGCTAGCTGTCTTCCGGGGATGCTCCCGTCCGCGAACTTAAACGTAAAATTTGGCCAAGTCTGATATTAGGGTTTCACATCTTTAGGTTACTTTGGGATCAAATTGAGTTGGTTGGTCAACTTTTGGGCCTAACACTGCTATTACAACACTTCCAGCAAGTGATCCCTCTGAATTTTCACTGAATTCTGCCAACTTTCTATTTTTAGTAAGTGTCGACTTAGGGTTGATTTTCTCGAGCTTTTCACATTTTGACAACTTCATTACATTCTAGGCACTTTGAACTCATCACTGGCAAAATTTGAGCAAAAACAGATGACTTGCTATTTTTAGCAGTCCAGCTTCCAAAGCAGATTCCAGGGCCTACATGTTACATTTTCAGATGCATGTCTGAAGATTCTTTGTGGGTTTTTCGAGACCTTCGCAGTGATATGACATGCAAAGCATGATAACGACTTTCAGCATTCAGCCTTCAGAGGTCAATATTAGGGTTTGCATGCAAATTTTCTCAGCGCATGTCAGCATATTCTTTCTGGGTTTTTCAAGAGCTTCGCATTGGTGTAACATGCAAGTGGAACGGACCACTTTTTAGAAACTTACTATTTTTAGCCAGTGCTTGCATGTTGATGATTTTTCTGGGTTTTTCAAGATTTTTCGGGCAGTATGACATGCAAAATCATCTGATGACCGGTTGGCCACTTTTTCAGCCACTTTCTATTTTTTTTTTAGCAGGTACCACTTAGGCAGCTGCCCAGCGCTTCAAAATCACGAACTGATCATCATGCAACTGAAACGAGGTCAAACGGAGCTCATTTGAAGAACATGCAGAAAATTAGGGTTTCAAGCTTCAGCGCTAAAAATGAGGAATCAGACGTCAAAATGTCCAAAACCGAAGTATCCACCACGATCAGCATCTTCCGAGGAGTCTGCTGGCAAAATTTGAAGGCAATCGGAACACTTACTATTTTTAGAAAGGTATTCTCGACACGGGCTATAAATAGAAAGTCAATCTCAAGCGCCGACGCAGAAAGGCAAGTTCACCAACGAGGAGCACGCTGTCCAAATTTCAAGTCAAACGGAACTAAGGATGTCTCAGAAACAAGCACTTACTATAAATAGTAAGTCACTTCAGAAGCAGCTATAAATGGCGGGTCAACATCAAGTTTTAGTTTGAATAGGTCAGACATGTGATGAGCGATCCTTGGCGCGAATTTCAAGACAAACGGAGTTGCAGAGGATGAGAAATCAAACATTTGCTATTTTTAGCAGGCCGGGGCAGAGAAATTAGGGTTTCCTAAAATCAAGGGCGAAACACGACAGCCACGCAAAGGCAGCATCTAGCCACAGTTGTTACACTTTAGGCATTCGGTACATGAAATTTGAAGACTTTTTGAGCAATTTCTATTTTTAGCAGGTTGCTAAAAATAGCAGGTGCAGACAGGCATCAGGCATCAACAGCATGAATCAGTTGAAATTCAGAGCAGGGCGAAAATCAGGCTTTCTGGAGTCAAAATTCAGTTGAAGGCACGAAATTCATGGAACTTTCCAAAAATAGAAAGTTAGGGCAAATTAGGGTTAGCAGGAGGAAATCATCCTAAATCTGGCAAGAGGCATAAAATCCACCAGGTTTGATAAAATTTGGAGTCTGGCATTGAAATTCACCTTGAGAAGCTGAAAATGAATGGAAAATTGACTAAGTCTGGAAAATTAAAAGCATATCTAGCTAAATGCGCCCAAAGATGTTGGAGTATGAAAATTTGCCTAAGTAATGGAAGTTGGAAGTTGACATGGGGAAATGCGCCTCAGCAAGAAGGAAACTTGATAAAAGTTTCTAAGGCATTAAAACTGAAAGCTAGAGGGTCTAAATGCGCCTGACTTGAGGAGGATAACTTGAAAATTTTTCTAAGGCGTGAAAATTGGAAGTACCATGGGTCAAATGCGCCCCTCTTTGAAGAACTGAAAATTTGCCTAAGTGTCAAAACTAAAAGCACCATGACTAATATGCGCCCTACTTTGAAGAGTTTCAAATTTCACTAAGGCGTGGAAAATGAAACCTTGGCCTATCAAATGCGCCCCATTTCAAAATTGGAAGTAAGACATGGGATATGCGCCTAAGTCTTGGAAATTAAAAGTTGCCCATGTAAAATGCGCCCTTGAGCTTAGAGGCTTGAAATTGACTAAGTCATGAAATTAAAAGTTGATACCCCCATTTGCGCCTAAGGCATAAACTGGAAGTTGACATCCTCATTTGTGCCTAAGGCATAAATTGAAAGCTGGACATACTAAATGCGCCCCCTTTTGAAAGGAGCCACTCTTAAATGCGCCTCAAGCTAGAGTCCTAAAATATTCTAAGTCAACGAAATTGAAAGTTCACCTTGTGATATGCGCCTTGAAGCTCTATGTGTCATTTGCGCATGGATTCATCAAGTGCTAAACTGAAAATTGGACCTCTCATTTGCGCCTGGAAAGGGATGAATTAAAATTGAAAGTTTGGCGACTCAAATTAGAAGCAAGTGCCCTTGTATGCGCCTTAAAAGTGAAATGGAGTTTAGAATTTTTCTAAGTCACGAAAATTGGAAGCAAGAGGCTTCATTTGCGCCAAGCTTTAAAGTATTTCTAAGTCATTTAAAAGTGGAGGCTCCCCCATCAGAATGCGCCCCTGAAAAAGTAACTTCGAAATTCCTAAGGCATGAAGATTAAAAGTAGACTATACCAAATGCGCCTTAACTTGCTAGGAGGGTGAAATGCGCCTTAGGGAATTTTAAGTAGTCTTGAGGCGTTTGCAACTTGAAGACCACATCCTTATTTGCGCCTCAAGAAAGAGGGAAAACACTTGGAAAGCGTACAAGGCATGAAAACTGGAAGTAGAAGGCCTTATTTGCGCCAAGATGAAGAAGAGATCTCGAAATTTCTCTAAGTATTGCCAAATGGAAGGACCCCATTCCAAATGCGCCCTCAATTTAAAGTCTACCTCATCAAATGCGCTCACCAGAGAAAATTGAAAGTGCACCATGCCAGATGCGCCTTTGCAGGTTGAGGCTTTTATTCGCACTTTAAAGGTTGTGGGAGGTGTAGAAGAAAAATCTACTAAGTGTTCTTAAATTGCAATCTTCCATATACGCCCAAGTGGAAAAGAGAGAATCTGAATTAAAAGCATATAGTGTCATTTGCGCCCAAGAAAGGCCTGAGAAAAATTTCTAAGTGCTAAAACGTTGAAGCTAAAGCTCTACATGTGAAACGCGCCCCCAACTGGAAGTAGGAGACATGATATGCGCCCTTGTCTGGCATGAAAATTCGAAATGTGTTAAGTGCTAAAAATTGGAACCTCCACATGTCATTTGGGCCTTACCTCAAGAGAAAAGGATGAATTTTCCTAAGGCGTTAAAAGAGTACCCATGATGTGAAATACGACTAGCAACGTGAGATTCATGAAAATATCTTAAGGCGTGGAAGTGAAAACACTAAGGCCTAAATGCGCCCACTTTTGAAGTGAGAGGTTGGATTTTAAATTTAAGTGAGGCGGACTATAGCAATTAAATGGGGTTGATCAACTCATGCGCGAAGATATAAAGATGTCAAAGGCGAATTTTAAAATAAAACTTAAAGTATTAAATACGCCTAAACTTGAAAACGTTGCTAAAGCGTAGCAAAGTGAAGTTGGAGATTCGGCTAGCTCGTTTTAAAATGAAAGCTTGACAAAATCGAAATGTGAAGATAGAATAAAATAAAAGGCGTTGGAAGTAATAATCATATTTCTCCAGGCAATTAATTTAAAATTTGCCTAAGTCGGAGAAATTAAAAAATTAAAATTTAAAATTTAATTATTTTCCTAAGTTAAATTAAAAATTCCCCTTTAAATTTTGACACATGAAATTTTAAAAATTCGGACGATTTCAAATGCGGGGAATTTGTTTCGGAGTTAATTATGGATGGAAAATAAATTACGCCTAGCCATTTTAAAGTGCTGACATCGAATTTTCACAGATGCTGGTGAAATAAATTAAAATGGCATTTGAATTAAATTTTAATAAATTAAATATGCCATGAGATTATTTCAAATCGAAGAAAAATGATTTTTTCGAAATCACTGAAGGTAACTGGCAGTCGAGAGGGAAGTTTTAAATTTAAATCAAGGAAAGAATCTCCCTGAATAGCAAAGTGCTATGACGACTGTAAGACGAATGGAATATTCTCTTTCAAATTTAGCAAATGCGTAAGTCATGATGAAGAGAATTAATTGCATCTGCTAAAATTAGCACCAGCTTTTGGTTATAAAAACTTCGAGGATTTTCATTTTCATCTCACAAAGTTCGAAGCTGAGATTTATGCTGGTGAGTTGAGAGTGATTGTTGAGCTGAGATTTAATATTTTCAAGATTGAGAGTTGCTGAAAGTGTGAGAGGTGTTGAATTCGATTTTTCAAGAAGCTTGAATTTTCTTGAGATTCGAAGTAGCGAAGTTGCTGAGATTCGAAACAAAGTTTGAAGTAGGCTGCCGAGGTTGAGAATTTTTATTTTCTCCAAGTTGCTGAAGGTAAGTATTTGAAGTTGCTGAGATTTAATATTTTCAAAGTTGCTGAAAGTTGAAGTGTGTTTCGAAGTTGAAGGTTGAAAAGCTGAAATCATTTATGCTAGAAGTCGAAAATTGTTTGAACTTAGAGTTGTTGAGATTTAAATTTTCTGAAGTTGCTGAATGTTTAGAATCAAATCAGAAGTAGAAATTGTTCAAACTTGTTGATTTAAAATCTTCGAAGTTGCTGATTTATAACTTTCGAACTTACTGATTTAAAATCTTCAAAGTTGCTGATGTATAACTTTCGAAGTACTGATTTGAAATTGTTGGAACGTGCTGATTGATTTAAAATTGTTGAAAGTGGCCGAAACTTGAAGCATTTTTCGAAGTTGGGACTGCTGGAGTTAAATTCTTTTGGCTGCAAAATTGTTGAAGTTCGGAATTTTACATCTCAGAGTTTAAATCTATCGAAGTTTGAAGTCGAAGTTTTACTGCTGAAGCTATTAACTCATATTTATTCTTGCAGCCAACTCCATTCGCCAGCCGTCTCTCATGATTTTTATTTTAAAAGTTTGAAGTGTAATGTTTGCTTCTTGTTTTGCTGATGGCCGAAGGACGAAAAGCTAATGTTGCTGGGACAAGCAAAGCTGGAGCTAAGGCTGGGAATAATGAAGCTACCAAAGAAAACGCCTCCAGGCAGGCGATCATCAAGAGCTTGAAGAAATCTTTCATTCCGGAGTCTAGGATCGTGTCTGAGTACGGGAATGTGACTGATACCAACCTTGGGTCCTTCAACCTCGAAGCCTTCATGCGAAGGATATATGGACAGGGTGGCAATCTTCCGACGGAAGCATCACAAAACATTCTGAGGAGCGGATTATATGCAGCAGCCGGATTCCAACCAGCAGTTCGATGTCCTGAGCTGATTATGGAGTGCGCCAACTTCTACAATTCGGACCATCGGATGATTGTTTCTCCGGATGGCGTTTTGTTGGCCAACCTTGAACCTAATGCAATTGGCGAGGCATTCGGGATTCTGCCCACAGATAAGATGTTACACAAGTCCAAGGCAAAAGCTGATAAGATGTATGCCACATCTTTCGAGAAATGCGTGAAGAGAATCAACACCACTTGGATGAGAAAGCCAAAGCCTCCTGCCGCTAGGCTTCCGAAGCAGATAATTTCAGAAGAGCTGAAGCAGGAGTACTGTGATATAATTATGTTGCTCAGCAGGGTTAACGGCAGCCCGTAGTCGTATGTGTTCGAGCCATGGATGTTCTTTTACATCAGCGTGGTGCTCGAAGGGAAGGTGGAAGTAAAGTGAGTTTCCCAAAACAATGGGAAAATGCAAACCTCCCTTCTTCTTTCTCCTTATGATTTTGTCGTAGGCTACCAGTTGCCTAGACAGCTCAAGCATTATCATCCTGTTCGTAGGGTACCTCGGTAGTCGGTAGACGTATGAGTTGTACCCTGGCAGTCTTAAGTAGGTGAACTTTGGGAATTGGACGAACCAAAACCCATACTCTTCTATTAACATTTGCGCCTCTTCAGATATCCTCTGTTCCAGTCTCCGCTGAAGGGTCCTAGTGATGTACATGGTGAAAGCGTCATTCACCCTCTTGAAGTCAGCGGTGCATGTGAGATGTAATTGCCTACAAGATTCATGAATCTTGAACTGGTTAAAACCGCACCCAATCGGCTCTTGGTATGCCAACCCTCTGTACTTAGTCATCCGAGCAAGCATGTAGATGACATACGAACTCATGTAGAATGTTTTTGTTCTTCTTATATTTTGAAACTGCTCATCAATGTTGTCGCTGATCATCTGAGCCCAATTTACTTCCACCTTCCCTTCGAGCACCACGCTGATGTAAAAGAACATCCATGGCTCGAACACATATGATTGCGGGCTGCCGTTAACCCTGCTGAGCAACATAATTATATCACAGTACTCCTGCTTTAGCTCTTCTGAAATTATCTGCTTCGGAAGCCTAGCGGCAAGAGGCTTTGGCTTTCTCATTCAAGTGGTGTTGATTCTCTTCACGCATTTCTCGAAAGATGTGGCATACATCTTATTAGCTTTTGCCTTGGACTTGTGTAACATCTTATCTGTGGGCAGAATCCCGAATGCCTCGCCAATTGCATTAGGTTCAAGGTTGGCCAACAAAACGCCATCCGGAGAAACAATCGTCCGATGGTCCGAATTGTAGAAGTTGGCGCACTCCATAATCAGCTCAGGACATCGAACTGCTGGTTGGAATCCGGTTGTTGCATATAATCCGCTCCTCAGAATGTTTTGTGATGCTTCCGTCGGAAGATTGCCACCCTGTCTATATATCCTTTGCATGAAGGCTTCGAGGTTGAAGGACCCAAGGTTGGTATCAGTCACATTCCCGTACTTTGACACGATCTTAGACTTCGGAATGAAAGATTTCTTCAAGCTCTTGATGATCGCCTGCCTGGAGGCGTTTTCTTTGGCAGCTTCATTATTCCCAGCCTTAGCTCCAGCTTTGCTTGTCCCAGCAACATTAGCTTTTCATCCTTCGGCCATCTGCAAAACAAGAAGCAAACATTACACTTCAAACTTTTAAAATAAAAATCACGAGAGACGGCTGGCGAATGGAGTTGGCTGCAAGAATAAATATGAGTTAATAGCTTCAGCAGTAAAACTCCGACTTCAAACTTCGATAGATTTAAACTCTGAGATGTAAAATTCCGAACTTCAACAATTTTGCAGCCAAAAGAATTTAACTCCAGCAGTCCCAACTTTGAAAAATGCTTCAAGTTTCGGCCACTTTCAACAATTTTAAATCAATCAGCACGTTCCAACAATTTCAAATCAGTACTTCGAAAGTTATACATCAGCAACTTTGAAGATTTTAAATCAGTAAGTTCGAAAGTTATAAATCAGCAACTTCGAAGATTTTAAATCAACAAGTTTGAACAATTTCTACTTCTGATTTGATTCTAAACATTCAGCAACTTCAGAAAATTTAAATCTCAACAACTCTAAGTTCAAACAATTTTCGACTTCTAGCATAAATGATTTCAGCCTTTCAACCTTCGACTTCGAAACACACTTCAACTTTCAGCAACTTTGAAAATATTAAATCTCAGCAACTTCAAATACTTACCTTCAGCAACTTGGAGAAAATAAAAATTCTCAACCTCGGCAGCCTACTTCAAACTTTGTTTCGAAATCTCTGCAGCCATTCAATTCCGCACACTTTTGGTTAGTTTTAGGAAACTCGCACTTCAAAGCTAAATCATTCACACGAAAATCCCCTTCAAAGCATATACCTGTTGTTTATTGCAAGTATCCTAAACAATCGTGTAAGTTCCCTCGTAAGAAAACAGCAAAATCACATCGAGCCAACTGAGTCTATTCGCATTAAAGGAACCTTGGAGTTGAAAGCATGATCTTACTTGCAATCTTAGCATGCTGAATACTTTGTTCAAGAGAGGATAGGGTAGCCGTTGGCAACTTTGTTCTGCTGATTGGTGCGGTCACAAAACCACGTCAACAGATCCCTCTCTAGGTATAATCAAATAGGATCAAGATTAAACAAAGTTGTTGATCACTCTTAGATCAACAGCATGTGCAACATAGAAATGATGTGAATATGACAACTTTATATCATTGCACTATTGGTTGTAACTTGTAAAAGACAAGTCAACTTTTCAAATTGGCCCACCATGAAGATAAAACAATTGTGCTTTTGAATGCCACATGGCAACACCATGCTTTTCAGAAAAGATAACAATCTAATAGCTATTTCCCACAAATTTTTGGCCTAATATCAACATGTCAACAATATTGAGGCCCCCATTAGTTAAAAGAAAGACATTCAGAATTTTTTATTAGATAGTGTGATCTCTTTGGCACCAAGGCACCATAATTGCAATAGTTGCAGCAATCATCTCGAATGAGCTACTAGGTGTAGTTGTTGCCAAATCTAGCCCGTTGTGATCATTGTGTTGAGGAATTTTAGCTACCAATGGAATTTGTCCACTTGCATAGGCCGTTACCACCATTCAATACCTTAGAGTGTTGATTCACATGCATGACATGCTAAATTGAGAAGGGAATCCACCTTGCCATCAATGCGATGGAGGGTTTCAACTACCAAGTGGATTTTCACATAGCACAAAGCACTCAAGCATGTGGATTTTGCAAGTTTGCTCCATGCCCTACATGTTACATTGCTAGAGCCATCCACCACGATTGACATCTGCCAAATCTCTATCATTGATGAAAAGTTTGATTTGAGCATTCAGATCTTGAGGAGGTTGTCTTTTTCTATAAAAGGCAACGCTTTCTTCATTGTCAGGGGTTGGTTATTAGGTAGTCTGAGCAGAAGAAAACACTTGCTTGTCTCATTTTTAGGCCTCTATTGCAGGGGATTGCTCCTTTCAAATTCAGTTAAATGAATTCTTTGTGACTGTGCTAATCAACTTCTCCCATTTGTAGTAACAGGAAATTGATATATATCTCCTTTACCTTGCCTATTTGTGTGTTCCTCTTTGACATTACTGTGAATCATCCATTTAGTTGTTGTTAATTGCCTCAGCTTATTTATATGAAAATCTACAATTTTGATGTGAAAATTGTATATAACTATGCCCTTTTCATTACATTTGGACTTGTTGGTTTTGAGTAAAATGAGCTCTATGCAAAGTCTATTAGTAGATTGTAAGATTCCTTCTTGGCGAATCTCCTAGTTATTTAGTTTTCGTTTCAAGTAATTTCTGCCCTTTCCCTCTAATAAGATTATTGAAAATCACAAGAGCTAGCCTCTAAAATCTCAGAGGTTATCTTGCAAATCAGTTCCTACATTTGCAAGATTTCCAATTTTGATATAAGGGTGTATGAGAATACAATTGAATGCCACTAATTTGTACAAGGCTGCTTCTTCTCATGGGCTTGAGGCTGCTCTTTGTGAAGCTCTTCATTTGTTTTGGGAATCTCCATGAAAATTCTGGGTTTCCCTATGTGAGCCTTTGTGACCTTCTTCAACCTATTGTGGTAGGTGCTTACAACATCCTGTTGCAACTTGAGAAATCTTTATTCATTAACTTAGGGCACTCTTTCTTTGTCACTTCGTTATGTCACTTCTTGGTGGATATCTATTACATAAGAAAGCTAATTCACATTCTTTTCTTGCGCTAGCTATTCTAGTAATGGGCATCAATCTGCAAGACCACACAAACCGAGTAACACACTAAACTGCTTTGAGACCAACATGATCCATAATTAGCATAGGTATTCAATAGCTCATTCATCAACACAAATCTTAACTTACAAGAAAATAATTATAGTTAATGATTATGCATGCTGTCTTTTTTAATATCTTGCTTAGGAAAATAATAAATTGTGCATACAATTGAGCTATTTTAATTCTGAAACTATTGTAGGTGGTTGCATGTATGGAAGAAATAAGGAAAGAACCGAAACATAGAAAATCGGAGCTTAACACAAGGGATTTGCCTTGAAGAAACTTGATGCAGGAAAAAGGCCAAAAGAGTAAGGGTTATGCCTTCTCTTGCTCTGTCTTCTTGCAATATTACAAGCTAATTGCCTTCTTGAGGCTTCCAATGTAAGGACACCCCCTGATTTTTTTTTGTTTTTTCCCAATTTGATTCCAAATAATAACTCAAGGAAAGGGCATATTTATGCAGTTTCGAATGAACATAGACATGGAAAGATTAGTATTATTAAGATTCTGTAATGTCCCCTTGTTAGACTAACCAAAAAATATAAAGGCCCAAGTTAGGACATATAATTTATTTTACCAACACACCATTTTATTAATGCAAAATTACCTTGAAGACCTACTTACAATATGTATTATCAATTAAGCACATAATTCCTTGTTCATGATTAGATCATTTCGGATTTGCTCATCTTAAGAATAAGACAATCAAATGCATTATCATCTAAAACCATAAACTAACATGATTAGATATGACTTCTCCTGATTGGAATAGAACTTGGCCTTGTCTCCTCTTTCCTAGCCTCATTGGACGGTGATTTACTGTGCAAATGGTGTGTGAACGCTCTCAAAGTGGACTCCCTCAAGGTGTTCCACTCGTCTTGGGACCGTCCATCAGTGGAGCGATTTACCAGCCTTTCCCTCCACAAACTCCCTGCCCTTATTGAGCGCTAGCGAAAGGGAGCTCTCGCCCGAAGTCTATCCTTCAAGGTAAAGTCATAAAAGCTCGAGGTAGCACAATAATTGCTGTAAGCAACATTATTGTGGTATTGACAAATATTATCCATTAATCTTACTATGTAGTCACCTATCATATTAATCGAATTCACAATTCATCACAGATTAAAGTGTTATAAACATTCACTACTATTTAACTTGATAAGGTATGGATTACTTATTTGAATCTTACCGATCTGCAGATTCTCTTGCTCTTCTGTCAGTGGTGCCCTTTGAACAAAATATATATGTATTAAATGACCTCACCATTCAATGTATATCAGTCACAGATTGTACCCCTGTTGCTCCTGTTCTGAAAGCAGATCCTATTTCTTAGTCCTCCTTTGATTCCTCCATACTGGAGTAGGACTCCTTAATATTTTGTTACTCATATATTTCCCTGGTACGTTTTCCCTTCTTGATGTTCTTCCTATAATATCACCAGATACTTATTGCAGATGGGGCTTTATTGTCTTGCTGTTTGATATGCTTATAATATTATGGTCTCCTCCTTTTTGTTTTGAGTTGATGTTATGAAAGGACTTCAACTAAACTTAACAATGGATTGCAAATGCGATGCATATGAATTTAAGTGTATTTCTGATTTCCCTAAGACTTAAACTGAGATGCTGCTATTCAAATGTGCACTTTCAGCTTTTAGGCATTTTTTCAAACAGTTACCATGCACTCCAGAACGTAATGTAATGACTGAATGATAGAGACTCAATGCTACTTAATATCACAATATCAATCAGCTGGATATGAAACTGCAATGCTGGAAGTGATGTTATGGACTGAGAAGGCCATCTTGAAGTGAGCATCATCATATGCTTCCAAGACATCTCTTATTGTGCCAAGATACAATGCCTAAAGCTCCTGTTGATCTATGTCTTTCTTCCCAACTAAATCAGTGTGCAATGTGACTCCAATCGATGGAGACGGCCCTGCTGGTATATGCGTCCCGGCTGCTAAGAGAGTCTTCAACGATTT
>VDFB02038119.1:0-24997 GCA_007258455.2 Sequoia sempervirens | reverse complement strand
TAAACCTATCTAAAATTGATATAGACAAATAAGACAACCTTGATTTTTTTATACATAATCTATAGAACCAGTACATAGGAGAGTAAAATAGTCTTAACCTTGAAACATTTAGCATTATTTTACTAGTATTGCAATCAAAATTACATAAATATTGATAGACTCAGATCCTAAAACTTAACTCTTAAATGGTCTATATTCTCATTACAGTTTTCTTTGTGTTACATTACAAAAATAGCCTCTCCTTCTTAAAATAGAATCTATGCACTTAAGGAAAGTGCAAAGCCCTAAATGGAGATCAAAAGAAGACACATGGCACTTTATGGTTCATTGATTTGCAACTTCCTTTAGTTGTTGAAGAATCTTCAACCTGCTCTCTATTTTCTTGCTGTTGACTTTACCCTGCTATAAATACTCATTTAGTGGCTTTATTTCACCATGCAAGTGAAAAATGTTAGCTCTGGGTCAAAACCCATTCACCTAGGTAGTTAAAAATGTTTTTCCATCTTGCATTTTAACTCATTTTTCTTTCTACAAATAATTTCCACTTAAAAAATGGCATTGTGTGAATGGCTCAAGTTTCCCTTTAATCTATATAAAATATCAAACTTTTCCTTTCAAACTTCTCACGTGTCTCCAAATGAAATCCATCAGAGGGAAGAATACCATCACTAATGTTCTTTCACTTCTCCCACCCAAAAAAGAGACCAACAATATTACCATTGTCATCAAATAAATAAGTTTTTAAAAGTTTCATTGAAGCCAATAAGAAACAAGAATTATTCTTGGTTGAATAAAAACATTTGAAAATATTTTTATATTTTCCCTTTTTGTTTGGCTACAGCCATCACTCAAACTTGACCATCACTAATTACCTCATCCATTTTTATTTAGAAATGGTGATGGATGCTGAAATTTATATTGGCGTGCAACTATGAGAATTTGCTTCAACTAATAAGAAAAAAATTAAACTTTCTTTTGCACAAAAACATTTGAAAATGTACTTTTTACTCTTCACATGTATTAAATAAAAAACCATTGAGAGACCATCACTCGGGAGAGACCATCTCTCATTTCTTTGGAAGGAAGAGCCAACAATTGGTGATGGGTGATGGAAACAACAACCATCGCTCATCACTAATTTAAACTCAAAATCTCTCGTGAAACAGAGATGTGCAATGAAATGAAGGTGAGATAGCTCATCACCAATTTGATGAGGAATAAGACACTTCAATCTATGATGAGCAATGAGAAGCCACCGCCATTGCTAATTGTTGATTTGAAATGGAAGAGAGACTTGGAACCAGTGATGGGAGGTGAGTTTGTGAAGTCGTGTGAAGTCATGCTGCTACTTTTCAACCAATTAGAAGCAAGAACTAAACTTGCTTTTCCTGAAAACATTTGAAATGGATTTTATACTCTAGAAAAACCAAGACACTTGTAGCCGAGATTTTTGGTGTGCAGCCATAATCAATTATTTATAGAAAACCTATTTCCCCAAATTTTTCTTAGCCATAAAAAATCAAGAACCTCCTTTATAAACTGGCCCCAGAGACATGTTTTCCACAATAGAAGTACATTGAAAATAATGTATCAAATGACATCTGATCTTGATGAAAATGGAGTAGTAGAGATTTTAGACCAAAACAAGAAATGGGTTGTCCTTAGATTTTCAATATTTGAAACATTTCAGAATACCCATTTTGGTAATGTACAATATTAAATGCCAAAGTGGCCCACTCAGGATTTTCTACAATTTCACTTGTTTAGAACCAATCAGGGCTCTCAAACTCACCACTTTGAAAAATATCAAAACAACTTTTAGTGGGATGTTATTGGAAATATAAGATCATCTAGGTACACTAAGTATGTGTACAAAAGGGATTTGGTTTAGTCATTATTATTCACGAGATATAAGGAATCAAATTTGACCACCTTGAAACATTATCATAAATGCATATGTAAAACTAAACAAACTGCATTTGCTTTTGATCTCAAAAAATAAGAAAATCTAATCTTGACACTTTGAAATTAGACAGGGAGTACATGAATGTAAGGAGAATGGAGAGTAACAATCCATTTGGCATAAAAATCAAATGGCTCCAAATTGTGAGCCTCCAAAATAGGTCACTTGGGCAGGTTTTGTAGGTGTAGTTCCAAGTGTGCAAAGGAAAATTTTTCTATATGGGCACTTCAAATTTGAAAATTTGAAGGTGCCATCAGAACATATATGGGGGTGAGTATGTCAACAACTATTTTGTGTATTTTTGTGTAGTAGAGGGTATAGATTTTTAGTTCATTGTTATTTATACCCATTAACAAAATGGTGTTTTTAAAGCAAAAAATAGATGTTTAAAAGAGATGGTGAATTGTATGATTCATTGTAAGGGCCTTACAACATCGTATTTGGAAGAAGCACACAACTATGCATGTTTTATTCAAAAACATATTTCATCATAAGTACTTGAAGGGTATCACTCCCTTTGATGCTTGGATAGGATAGTAACTAGTTGTGAACACTAAATCTACATAAGCTTTAAACAATGACCACCATTAGTATTTCAAGTCAATTTAAAACAAGAAAATCCAAGATTCCTATGAAATATTCAATCATACTACCTATGCTGATGCAGGAGCATCCAGTGGTGTAAGGGCAATCTTGCATCACCCAAAAATAGTTAAATTTCAAGTTTCTCAATTTTTAGATGTTTTTACATTTTCGGATACCCTTTTCGTCATAATGAAATTCCCAATTTATGGGTTTTATTTTCTATTCTCGGGTTGAAAGATATTGCAGTTTTAGTTAGCTAGATTTGCACCTAAAAATCTTTTGAGTTAGATTTGAGGCACTTAGAGTTCTTTGACCGGCCCCAAAACTTTCCAAAATTGGCGTAACTAATTTTGAGTGCATTCTTGACTTTGAGACCATTCCAACAGTTCAAACGGTTCACGAATAAGAGTCCCGGATCAAAAGTTATGGCCTCGGGAAGTTGGCGCACTTTCTAGAATATACAATTGCAAATGTTCTTTTGAAATTTGAACTTCAAGTTGTAATTTTTTGGCGCCAAACTACCTAAACTCAAATTTGAATGTTGTTTTGGCTCCAAACTAAAGATGAGCTCTATTTATGGGTGGGTTTCTAATTTTTGGGTAACTTTTTGGGGACAAGCTTGCATATTGTGAAAGGGTGATTCTGTAGCTTTCTGTAACTTGCATGTGTTATAGAACTTGGGAAAATGAGATCCTCTGCATGTAATAAACTCCATTTTCTAAATAATAAAATTATTCTCTTATTTGTGGGTTATTTTCTAAGTTTCGGGTTGTGCCTTCATCAAGTGGTATCAGAGCAAGGTTTTCTTGAGCATGTGGATAGATCGCTAATCGTTAGGAAGTTCACACCAAGACCGTGGTTGTGGGTCGAGGTCAAGAAAGATGCCTCAAAGAGTGATGCCTAGTAGGCATGGTGGTTCTAGAGGTGGTTGAGGTGGTATAAATGTTGGTGGAAGAGATGCACTGGCAGCCCTCCAAAGACAAATTGATGCATTACAAGAGCAGTTGAGAAGAGGGTTAAACCTGAGGGAGGAAAGTGAGGATGAAGGAGAGGAAGAAGGTTCAAATGTAGAAGAGGAAGAAGAAGCAATTGATCAAGACCAAATGCAACTAATAAGGGCCATTTCGAAGATTGAGAAAAGACCCAGAGTAGAAGTCCCTAGTTATTTCAGAAGTCTGAACCCAGAAGAGTTGATCGACTGGATCAACGAGCTAGAAGAATATTTTGAGTATAAGGAAATAGAGGACCCAGATTGGGTTAAGTTTGTGAAAATGAAGTTGAAGGGCCATGCCAGTATTTGGTGGAAAAAGGTCCAATTAGAAAGAAATCGAAGAGGAAAAGGAAATATCACTAGATGGGATCACATGGTAGAGAAACTGAAGAAGAAGTTCATACCAGTTGACTACAAGTTAGATCTATTGAAGAAATTGCAAGGGTTGAAGCAAGGAAGAAGATCTGTGAAAGAATATACTAAATATTTTTACAAGATAATCATCAGAACATGCCACATAGAGACCAATAAGGAGAAGGTAGCCCGATATCTTAATGGGTTACAATCGAGCATTTAGGAGGAGTTAAGCCTAGTCAGAATGACCACCATTGAGGATGTGTATCAGTTTTCTCTGAAGGTGGAAGAGAATCTGAAAAAAGATTTGAAGGCAAGCAAAAAGGACAAGAAGGTCAAAGTGGAAGGGGCAGTGGAAGACCTTCAGGAAGCCAAAATTATGATGAAAAGAAAAGTGAAGATGTGGGTACTAGCTGAAGCCAAAGGAATGACAATTTCTACCACCCCCAGGATCAAAACAGTTGTGATCAAAGAGGTAGAGGACAAGGGAGATATGGACAAGGATCTGGAAGAAGTGGTTTCAAAGGAACATGTTTCCAGTGTGGTGAAGAAGGGCATCGAGCCTATGAATGTCCACAACACCAAGGAAGGGCAGACAAAAGGCCAAAAGGTCATGGAAGGGTTGCGCATGCAGATGAGGAGGCCCTCCCAATCTGAACATTCAAATGATGTTGAAAGGGGAGAAGCCCTAGTGATTAGGAGAGCCCTGGTGACTGAGGAAAAGGAACAAGAACAGAGGAAGAATATGTTTCGCACAAGGTGCAAGTGTGAAGGAAAATGTTGTGATGTCATTATTGATGGTGGGAGCACCAATAATCTGGTGTCAGAAGAGATGGTCACAAAGTTGAAGTTGAAGAGGGAAAGGCTCGTGCATCCGTATCAGATTGCTTGGCTGCAAAAAGACCACAAAGTTTTGGTCATTGAGCAATGCCTCGTCAAGTTCAAGATCGGGAGCTGCCATGATGAGGTACTCTGTGATATCATCCCCACAGATGCATGTCACATGTTGTTGGGGAGGCTGTGGCAATTTGATAGGTGAGCTATACATGATGGCCATGCAAACACTTATTCCTTGACAAAGGATGGGGTTTGTCACAAGTTGAAACCCCTAAAGGAGATTGGAGAAAAGGTATGCAATATTGGTAGAATTTTTTATGTAGATGGAATAAAAATTTTAGAAGGTATGAAGCATGAGCATGTGTGTTATGCATTGATTCCTAGAGTGAGTAAGGAGGATAGTGAGAAGGTTCCAGAAGAAGTTTTTGGGATGTTGGATGAGTTTCAAGATATTTTTTTTGATAATGTATCTGAGGGTTTACCACCAATAAGGAAGATCAGTCATTAGATTGACTTGATTCCTGGAGCCAGTTTTCCAAATAAGGCATCCCATAGAATGACTCCTGCAGAAAATGATGAGTTGAACAGACAAGTTCAAGAGTTGTTGAGAAAGGGTTTGATACGGGAGAGTTTGAGTCCATGTGCAGTACCTGCAGTACTAGCACCAAAGAAGGATGGGGAGGGGAGGATGTGTACAAATTCCTGAGCCATAAACAAGATAACAATCAAGCATGATTTCCTTTGCCAAGGATGGATGACCTGATGGATTGTTTGAGTGGAGCTCAAGACTTCACAAAGATTGATCTGAAGAGTGGATATCACTAGATCCGGATTCGAGAGGGAGATAAATGGAAGACTGCCTTCAAGACCAAAGAGGTATTGTACGAGTGGTTAGTCATGCCTTTGGGCTAGCCAACAAACTTGTGGTTACCATTCATGCTCATGAATGAGGTACTCAAAGAGTTTCTAGGAAGTTTTTTTATTGTGTATTTAGATGAAATATTGATTTTTAGTAGGACTTTGGATGAGCACTTGATGCATATTCAGAGAGCTTCTGAGAAGTTAAGAGAGGAGAAATTGTTGATTAATTTGAAGAAGTGTAGTTTTGTGAAGAGGAGTTAGTGTACTTGGGTTTGTCTCAACAGAAGGTCTCAAGATGGACCCAACAAAGGTGAAGGGTATTCTGGAATGGCCTACCCCAAGAACTGCTACCGAGGTGAGATCTTTCCATGGTTTGGCTAGTTTTTATAGAAAGTTCATTAGAAACTTTAGTAGTATTTGTGGACCCCTAACTGACACAATGAGAGGGGATAGAAAATAACTCAAGTGGAGCAGTGGAGTGGCAAAAAATTTTGAACTATTGAAGTAGAAGGTGATAGAGCAACCTATTCTAGCCCTCCTAGATTTCAACAAGGTGTTTCAGGTGGATTGTGATGCTAGTGGTTGTGCCATTAGAGCAGTGTTGAGCCAAGAATGTAAGCCCATTACCTATTTCAGTGAAAAATTAAATGATGCCAAGAGAAAGTATTATGTATATGATTAGGAATTTTATGCAATAGTTCAAGAATTAATGAAATGGAGACATTATTTGTGGCCAAAGGAATTTGTTCTATATACTAATAATCAGGCCTTGCAATACCTCAATAGTCAGGGAAAATTAAACTAGAGGCATATGAAATGGGTAGAGTTTTTGCAGAGTTATACCTTTGTTTTGAAACATAGGAGTGGGAAGCCAAATAGGGTTGCAGATGCCTTAAGTAGGAATCATACATTGATGACAAAGATGCAAATTGAAGTGGTTGGGTTCAACGAACTTAAGACATTGTATGTAGAAGATTCTGATTTTGCAGAGGCTTAGAAAGCTTGCAAGGAACCTGTTACAGTGGACAGGACAAGGTGGCTGGATTTCATAATCTAGGAAGGCATGTTATTTAAGGGAAGTTAATTATGTATCCCAAGGAGTTCCATGAGAGAGAACCTGATAAAGGAGAAGCATAGTGGAGGAATGGCAGGACATTTTGGTAGGGATAAGACCATTTCCATTATCAGTGAGCATTATTATTGGCCTCGGGCCATCACAGATGTGAAGAAGCTTGTACAAAGTCAGAGGGTATGCCGATGGCTAAAGGAGTGCGAGTCGCACAGCATTTATATCAGCCCCACCGCAGTAATTCGTAGTGAGGCTATGGAGGATATCGGTGATGGACTTTGTCTCCTTGGCTCTGCCAAGCGACACAAATATGAAAAATGATCTCGCCTTTGTGGTGGTTGATAGGTTTCAAGATGGTACATTTCCCATTCCATGTCGTATTAATTCCATGATGCAAAATCTTAAATTGCTAACTTGTTCTTCAAAGAGGTGGTGAGGCTACATGGTCCGCCAAGAGTATTGTTTCTATCATGACACCAAATTTTAGGTAATTAGGAAGAAGTCAGCATTGAAGTTGAAGTTCAATTCTCGTGACACCATCCACAAATAGATGGGTAGACAGAGGTTGTTAATTGAAATCGGGTAACTTGTCAGATGTTTGGTAAGAGATAAACCCAAGCGTGGGATGGACTTGGATATTACCCTCTAATTTCTTTACAACAATTCACCAACATAAGCACTGGTAGATCACCATTCCAGATTGTGTATGGAGGTAGCCCCAGAACAGCTCCAGAATTGAGGAATATGGACTAAGAGAAGAAAATAAGTGTTGAAGCCGAAGATTTTGCAGAACACATCAAGGATATACATGAGAAGGTAAGAGAACATATTAAAAAGATGAATATGCAGTATAAGGCTAAGGCAGATCATAAGAGGAGGTATAAGGAGTTTTAGATTGGTGATGAAGTGATGGTCCACTTGAGGAAATAAAGGCCTTTGTGGGAACACATAAATTGAAGCATGAAGAAGTTCTGGCCCCTCGAAAATTTTGAAGAGGCATGATCTGTGGAATGGCGAGGTAGAGTTGTTACGATCTAACATTTCCTGTTCAACATTTCGTGATTTGATAGAGTATCATGAAGGCAGCAGGGAAGTACCAATGATGGAACAATGTGGGATTCTAGCACCTACTTTAGAAAAGGAGGAGATTGAAGAAATCCTAGATAGTCGTGTGGGAAGGAGTACCAGGAACAGATAGTATGAAGCATATCTGGTGAAATGGAAAGGAAGGCCTGTTGAAGATTCATCCTGGTTGCCTAAGGTAGAGGTCGACTATTTGGGTTTTCCTCAACCATCTAAGACGTGACGGGGTCACTTCTCAAATTACCCTAGGTGTCTGATGCAGGAGCATCCAGTGGTGTAAGGGCAATCTTGCATCACCCAAAAATAGTTAAATTTTAATTTTCTCAGTTTTTAGATGTTTTTTACATTTTTGGATACCCTTTTCGTCATAATGAAATTCCCAATTTATACTTTTTATTTTCTATTCTTGTGTTGAAAGATATTGCAGTTTTCGTTGCCCAGATTTACACCTAAAAATCTTCCTAGTTAGATTTGAGGCACTTAGAGTTCCCGAATTGGCCTTGAAAATTTCCAAAATTGACATAGCAGATTTTGAGTGCATACTTGACTTTGAGACCTTTCCAACGGTTCAAACGGTTCACGAATCAGAGTTCCGGATCAAAAGTTATGGCCCCGGGAAGTTGCCGCACTTTCTAGAAGATACAATTGCAAATGTTCCGCCAAACTGCCTAAACTCAAATTTGAATGTTGTTTTGGCTCCAAATTAAAGATGAGCTCTATTTATGGGCAGGTTTCTAATTTTTGGGTAACTTTTTGGGGACAAGCTCGCATATTGCAAAAGGGTGATTCTGTAGCTTTCTGTAACTTGCATGTGTTGTAAAAATTGGGATTTGAGATCCTCTACATGTAAGAAGTTCCATTTTCTAAATAATAAAATTATTCTCTTGTTTTTGGTTTATTTTCTGTGTCTTGGGTTGTGCCCTCATCATATGCAAACAAGATAAAACAACCAAAAAAATTAAACAAAAGCATATAAAGCATGTCAAACCCTATCCCATAGTGGGAGTGGTGCTCCTTTGATGTGAAAAGGACACCCTTTCCCACCCCCTTGATAATATTCCAGTGATAATGAACAAAATTTGCTACCATGCAAGATGAAATGTGCCTAGAGTAGAAACGATAAGATTGTCGATATGATTGTGGATAGAATGCTTCTATGTATAGAACTCAATGGTTGAATAGTTAGAGAAATTGGTGAATGTGGGATAAAATGGGAGCCAATCAGAATGTGAAACTTGTATTTTATCCCACATTCACCAATTTCTCTCATTCTTCAACCCTTGAGTTCTATAAATAGAAGCATTCTATCCAAAATCATATTGACAATCTTAAAATTTCTAGTATAGGTAGATTTCATCTTGCATGGTATCACATTTTGTTCATTATCATTGGAAGCTTATCAAAGAGGTGGGAAATGTCATGCTTTTCACATCAAAGGAGTGACACTCCCACTATGAGATAGAGTTTGACATGCTTCATATGCTTTTATTTAGTTGTTTTATTTCTTTTATCTGAACATGTGAATTCTTTTCCTACCTATATATTCAAACACACACAAATATTAGCATGGTTAGTAAATTAAGCAAAGCAAAATAAGCATCCCTATGATATATTCAATCATACTTGATAATGCAAACAAAACCATAAAAGATCAAAGAAACTAATTGAAAGCATGTAAAAAGCATGTGTGAAACCTATCCCATAATGCGAGTGGTGCTCCTTTGATATGGAAATGAAGCACTTTCCTACCACATTAATAAACTTCCAATGATAATGAACACAATGTGATGAAGATGAAAGTGTCTATAGTGAAAATGCATATGATTGTGGAATATTGTAGATAATTTTTTCATAGAGGAGGTCTCTATAAATAGGGTTGAAGGATTAAGGAATGGAGAGATTGAAGGAATGTGGGACTTAAGGAGAGTCAATGAGATTGTGACCCTTGTCACAAGGTTAAAGGGTGAGGATGGGGTACATTTTTGAGAATGTGCATAGTTAGTGCATGTGGTTGAGATGTAAGAGGGGTATAAGAGATATTAATGCATTTGTAAGAAGCATTAAATGAATGTGGTTGAGATTTAAGAGGGATTAATGTTTGGGTAAGAAATTCAAATAAAGGGAGTTAATGAAGGAATATTCCCTAGAATATGGTTTTGAGAGGATAAATGAGGTAATTAGTTAATTAAAAGAAATTATTTTCATGTGCAAGTGAGTTAGTTAATCAAGGGTTGGATTTGACTAGGGTTGAGTCAAAAGCTAGAGAATGGGAAATTAGGATTGGGGGTAATTAGTATAGATTTAATTAACTTGAAGGAATTAGGGGATTTGACATTTGACTTAAATGATTTGGTTTATTAAATCATGAGAGGACTTTGAGATACTTAATTAAATAATTTGATTTATTTAATTTAATTTGACGAACATTAGTGTGTAGGAAGTGAATAAATCAAATAAATATAATTACTTGATTAATAGTAGAAATGATGTTAATTGATCATATTAAAATGAATAATGTCGATTAGGATTATTTGCATGTCTACATTTTTCTCCTCTTTGAAGCAGTGTACCAGCTGCATTAGTTCAAAGAATGATGTTGTGAAGATCAAAATCCAAAAAATTATTGATTTGTTCAGATGCTTCACTATTGTCCCAGCAGAAATAATTACGCTAGTACACTACCGCCTCGAGAGATTGGGTGAAAATTTCAATTTGAAGGTTGAGCTCACAGTAAATATGCTTTATGGATGTATCAATGGTTATGTTATGAGATGCTTAGACTAACAGATCTATATTATGATTATAATGCAAATGACATGTTTCAAAGATGCTTAGAATAATAAATCTATATTATCCTAAACAACTTAAATGATGATGCAATGCATGTGAGATGGATGAGGTTTCCTATTATGATGATATGTATGAGTATGTTGATGTTTTATGAATGCATGATGGATGCATTGACATTTTGATGAATGTCATGAGAGCATGTTAGCATGAAAAAGGATAGAAGAATGAGAGGGATCAACCCTTGATTCCAAGAAGATGCAAAATTCCAACAAGTCTATGATTTGTTGAGTCTTTATTAGATATGATGAATAATGATGATGATGTATTGATTATCCAGGGATTGGGGATGTAAACGACACAACTTTCCCTATGTTTGATAACACACATAGATACTATGCATCAAGGTACAGACAACCAGTATGGCATTGTATCTAGTGAGATGGACTTTGACTCAACAAATAGATAGGAGTATTCTTGTTCACACCTAACATACATAAACCTCTCTAGGATGTACTTCAGAAGTTTCAAACATATCAGACAAAAAAATAGAAAAGTATAACCTATCAATGAAATAGTCAAGTTGTGCACAAATCACTTCATACACACCTATCAAAGCAAGTGTTGCCAAGTTATATTACAAGAATATCCAACAAGTACATCAGAAAAGAGATAATGATCAATGCACCATTCCTTTCTCTCTAAATCATTTTAATTAGACATCATTGAGATGTCATTGGAATGAGCACAATAAGATAAATAAAAAGAAAAGATCAAGTACACAAACAAGCCAATGTTCTTCATACCTATAGGCAAAGGGATTTTTTTTGAGGATATTTTTTGGTATCCAAAAAATATTGGTCGACTTTTGTGGATTTCTAGTCATTCTACTATTTCCATGGTTTCCTCTTCCTTGGAAACTAGTGAGACCATTTTGTTTACTAATGTTTATGCCTTGATTTATATTCTTGGAAATTTCTAGCTTTGGGCTCATTTAAGGTATGTTAGATCATGTGCTTCATACCTTCCTTGGATCTTAGTTGGTGGTTTTAATTTTGTGTTGAGCTTGGAGGAGAAAAGTGGTGGGATGCATCAACTTGGGCCGACTTATGATCTTTTTTGGGTGAATGTGGATTTGCTTGCTTTAATTAATGTTAAGCCTTCTAATGGGCTTTTCACTTTGAATAATAGATTAAGTTGAGAGGGAAGTGATCTCTAAAGGTTAGGGTAAAAGCAAAAGTTGTGTCACACTTTATAAAGGAAAATAACATCCAAATTTTAAACTTGAATCACTAAAAAAGTGACATATATGTTTTGAATTTTGAAATGATGTAAACTAGTAAAATATGTATTTTAGTATATTTTATGTTTGTATTTTTGAAAAAAAATTAAAAATTATTTTAAACTAGTTTTTAATAAATTAACACTATAATTTAGTTGCTGATAAAATAATGAAAAATGAAGTTGCATGGACGTCAAACTTTTTATAGTAAAAATTATTATTTTTCTTTCAATTTTTTGTGTGTATTTATAACTTGAAACTTTAGTGCATGGATATATTTTTTTCTAATTTTGATAAGTATATAATTTTAAATAAATATAAAATGTGCGTGAATCAAAAAATAGTTGTTTCCATCGGACGTCAACTTTCATATTAAATATTTATCTAAAATGGAAAAAAAACTATACCATCTTGAAATAGATTCTTTTATCTAGTGCATCATATTTTTTTCAATTTTTTTAAATAAGTTTTAGTATTTTTCCTTGGCATGGTAATCAACCTAATATTTTGTGCTGATAACCTACTTTTAGTAAAAATAAAAAATAAAATATAAATAATAATTAAATTATTGAAATACATATATTTTTGAAAACTGAACTTATGGATCTACAAAAGGGTATTTTTATATTTAAAAAAAAATGTTATTTACATTAGCAAAAGTTATTGAAACCTCAAGTTTTTCAAATAATTTTATTTTTTTGGTAAATTGGACTCAAAATAGTGCTCCATGTATTTTTAGCCAACAATTTTAGTTGAAAAAGTTGTGGAAGTATCTAACTTAGCTAGAATGAATCTTACTACATCATATGTTTGACCAAAATTGATTTTTAGTTAGAAATACTTAAATTCAGTTGTGCTGATAAGTTGGCTGAAAGTGTGACACAACTTTGTGCTTTTACCGCTAGATAGATTTCTTATTTACTATTTTTGGGTAGGAGGGAGATTGGTTATTGGTTCTAAGATTCTTGATTGGAGGGGTTTTGATCATTGGCCAATCAAACTTTTCGCAACCTATTTTACAGCCCAAAAGAATCCTCCCTTTAAGTTTTAGCTTATGTGGCTTTGGGAGTCTTATTTGCATCATCTTATCATCCAATGGTTGTGGGATGGAAACCCTAATTATAGTACAACTATGTACACCTTTGTGAAGAAAATTTAGTGTGTTAAATTTGACCTTAAGAGATGGAATATGATGAGTTTTGGTAATTTTATGATAATGAAAAGGAATTCCTAGGTGTACCTTAATGTGATTAATCTCCAAATCTAGGATTTAGGTTTCAAATATGCTTTAGGTCAAATAGAATCCTTGAACCAAATATTTTTGGATAGGAGGCTCTCCTACACTCCTAGGGTTTTATACCTAAAAGGAGATGGGTATCCAAAGTTCTTAATGGCCCACTCAATAATATTCCCATAACATTCCAATGCAATAATGATTGAAATATTTCAAAGGGAAATGTCCTGGATGGAAATGATTGATAAAAGATATCGATTCTTAATGCAAAACTAAGAATATGTAATTTTTTTCAAAACACATTGTCATATGCAGAAAGAAAAATTGAATCCAATATAAAAAAAGATGGAGAAGTTAAACAAAAAGACTACACCTAGAATCTAATAAAGGTTAGAGTGAAGACTATAAATGTCTCTAAGACTCTAGAAAATATGATTTTTTGACCATCTGGAACTCATCCACCAAGTTGGGTGACATAGTCTGAGATAAGGGTTTCTAACCAAAAAGCAGTTTCAAAAAAATGGGTATTGGAATCTATGATAAATACCTCTAGTAGGACTCATACACTAGTAATGGTGTATTAGTCATTTTCTACTTTTCTAAAAATATAAATCATAGATTCGTATTGCAATACCTACAATTCATTCCCAGGCTGAAACTCAAATCCAATTCTACACAAACACCTGCAAAACAAAATATGATTTCATTTCTAATGGGGCGTTTACCTAGGTCAAACCCCTATTTTGGTATTTAAACCTTGAAAGAGATAATGAAATATGCAACAAAACCCTAGCCTTAAGTATGTCTAAGACTAGGAAATCTGAAGCAAGATGCAATCACATTGTAATATGCAAGAATATGATGCATGAATGAAACTTGAATAATGTAGCACTTACTTTAAAAGACCCTAAATAAATTTAAAGGAATCATAATGACATGCAAACCTTTCTTAGGCTGAAGATAGATAGAAAATGGAAGATGGAATCACTTAGAAACAAGTCCTTAGGCTTGGCTTGATGGCTAGTTGCATCTCCCCAACCTAGAATTCTTCATGATTTTCCATAGGCATCCATGATCAACCCTAAACAATGCAATATCTTGAATAAAAAGTGATCTTGAAGACCTACAAAAACCCTTGAATGTTTCCCTAAAGCTTCAACTTTTTTGTAGATAGACTTATAAATCTTCTTGTGAAAGCTATTCAACACTTGAATTTTGAATTAGTTTGTTAAAAATAACTAGATGATGTGAAAAATGACCTAAAACTTATATGCATAGGCATCAATACCTAATTCAACATTATGTAGACCTCAAAGGCCAACATCCATCATAAATTTGAATAAGGTTGGTGAATTTCCTGCTCAAAATTGAAAAATTCCCCTAAAGGGACTTATTTGCCACTTTTGTTAACTTAGTCCCACTAGAGGTGAATCATTTGCCCAAGGTGGTGAATGGATCCCACTTGAGGTTTTTGAGGTGGGTTTTTGAAATTTGAATCATTTAAATGTTATTTGTCAGGATTTATATGATTTTTGAGTTGAATAAGCCTCAAGGTCTAAAATAATGTGTCTTAGGGACCTATAAATGGTAATTTTAAGGATCAATTAATGCAAGGATGCCAAAATATGTCTAAATTAAGAGTGAAATTACCTCTTTCTTCAAGAGTGTACAATTTTCTATGCTACAATCCTAGGCTGCAAGAGTAGTGGAGGAGTGGGAGCTTCGAGAGTAGATTTTCTAGAAGCAAAAGGCTCAAATTGATTGGCTTCGGGAAGGGGATAGGAATACTAATTTCTTCCATCATTTTGTGTAGGCTCATCTCAATAGAAGTTGTAGCTCTTCTATGGTTAATGCGTATGTAATCCACATTTTATTCATTGCAGGATTTGTCTCATGAGGCTAGAGAGTTTTCTTTTTCTTTTTTTTCTAAGGATTCACCTCCTACAAAAGATGAGGAGAATTTGATCCTTGCTTGCATTCCCTCCCTAATCTCCGAGGAGATGACTGATTTCCTCATCCGCCTGATTTCTTTGCGTAAATTGGAAGAGGTTTTTTTTGGGATGAATAAAGGTAAAGCCCTTGGTCTAGATGGTTTACCTATTAAATTTATTCAGGAATTTTTTGATATTATAAGTTTCAAAATGTGGTCCTAAGGTTCAATGTCTGCACTTCCTTCTTCACCAAATCTATAGATTTGAACCTGTAAATAACCTGCAAAACAAAGCAAATGTGATTGTTTGTTTATGGAGGTTTTCCTTGGTCAAACCCCTTTTTTAACAATTAAACCTTGACAAAGATGCATAGATCTAAAAATGGAAATGTTTGTGGACCCTAATCTTAAGTGTGTCTAAGATTATGCAAGCTAGAACATGGAAAAACCCAATTCAAATGTGTTAGAATAGAATTCCTAAGATGCAAATGAATGTGATCTACAAAGGAGATCTCTAATCACCCTAATAAGTCATAGACATGAAATATACCTTCCTTAAGTAGAAAGTAGAACAACAATGGAAGATGGAATCACTCAAGAACAAAGTCTTTAGGCTTGGAATTATGGCTAGTTGCATCTCCAACCTAGAATCTATCATGATCCTCCATATCCCTCTATCATTAGTCTTTAGAAATGCTAAATCTTTACTTGAAAATAGACTTGAAAAACTTGCAAAAAAATAATAGAAGGCTGCTCCAAGATTTCAATTCCTTGCTTCTTGAAACTCTCCTTCAAACTTACTTCTTCTCTCTTCACTTATCTCAACTTAGGTGAAATTGGGTGTGAATCTTACTTTTATTGGAATTCCTATCTAATAACCAAATTATTAGATCCCAAAGGGAAAAAAAGTGCTAATTTAAATTAAATATTTTTATTTCCCACCCTTAATTACCAAAAATAAAGCCCTCGAGATTAAGGGGGACTAAGACGCCACCAAGGGAATCTTGGCACCACCATGCTCATTTCACCATTTTAAAAGGTGGGTTGCTAAGATTAAAGGTTGTTTGAGGATTTTGGTTGGGTTTATAGTTGAAACATACCTCAAGATGCACAAAAAGGGGTCTTAGGGGCCCATAATAAGTGACCTAAAGAAAATTTAATGCAAGGGGTGCTTAAATAGGTCCAAATTAAGTGTGAAAATTCAAAGGTACATATGCATTCTTCTACACTACACTAACCTCAAATCCATAGATTCCTTATGTATTTTTGGGGGCAAGTCTTCCTTCCTACTTCATGGCATAGCTTTATTTTGGAAACATATTACTTGGAATAGGGTTCTTTGAGGAAAGCTCTCATGTCTTAGGAAAAAACATTGGATAGTTTAAATAAATTTGTCATAGTAATGGTGTTAGCAATCACTTTCAAGCGGGGGCATACATTGATGACATCTTTTAGCATATTTCATGGCACAATTTTCTTTTCTCTTCTGACATGTCCTTTTCTTAGCAGTGTCATTGGGTTTGATGTCCTCTGAGGGTGTGATATTTTTAAGTGCACAATCTCCCTTAGTGGGATGATACAAAGTGAGATGCATCCCATAAGTGGAAATTTGATACTCTTTAATTTTTCCTCTCTTTGATACGTTAGGGACAATGTTCCCCAACAAGAAGACCTTACATGAACAAGGAAGAATCCCCTCGAACAAAACTTGTAGACATGACATTCAAAAGTGGTCAAAAGCATATAATTCTGGTGTCTTATCAAAGTTTTCATGACGAATAACTTTGATATGGTATGGGAGGCTCACATGATCCACTCATTTTCTACCTCATTGGGATAACTCACCTAGTGGATGAACTAATGTTCCACTACCCTAGAGTGAGCACACATGATTGGGATAACTCACCCAGTGGATGAACTGAGGTTCCACTACCCCAGAGTGAGTGCAAACAATTGGGATAATTCACCTACTAGATGGACTAAGGTTCCACTACCCCAAAGTGAGAAACACGTGTTACAGACAAATAGTCCCATCCCACAATGTGTTGGAATGATTGTGCTTGATCCTTTAGTTTTCTTTGCTTTTCTTGGCCTTTATAGGGTATTCTATGTATCTATTTTATTGTTGCATACTTAAGTGTCTTGAATGTCTACTTTAGTGTGAGTTTGTCATGCGGGAAAACTCGCACTAAAGTAGAGGAAAAATGTTTTAACAAAAAAGGTATCCCTTTTTCCTACATTTGGAAATAATTAACAAAAAATTAACCTTGGCTTTCTACCATAACACTTAAGACTTTATCAACATCTTTCAACATACCACAAAAACTGACAACCCTCCTCCATCCACCTCTTTCATACCTATAGACTTTTAACTTGTGACTACAGTGTTGTATGCCACTTTCATAATGAAAGTATCACAAAAATAAACTTGGGAACAAATTTCTCAAAAAACCTAACATTTTGGTCCTGATAACCTTTCACTCCAACTTGAACCATTTTAAATCTTTCCAAGCCTTGATTAATACTTAGCCTTTGAGATAATTAGCTAGCCAAAAACATTTTAAGGTAATTTTTAGAATTGGGTCCCCAAGGCTCACACTCTTAGGATGTGTTGTAAGACTACACAGCAAGTATATAAACATTTCTTTCCTCCCTTTTCCTCTTCTATTTTTTTTAACTAAAGATTCAAAATATCTAATGTGATCCTACCACTTAAAGAAAATTCAATATCAAAAATCTAACCATAAAGAACCTGTGATGAGAAAATCTACAAATGGTTAAAACTATAAACAATACAATAGCATGATTAGTTTTTTAAGAAAAAACAAACCTTCAACATCCCTATGAAATAATACATGTTTCAAAATGCAAACAAATGACAAGATAATTAAAGAATATAAAAGATGAAGTAAATCCTATCTCATAGTGGATTGGTGCTTCTGTGGAAAGAATCCCTTTCCCAATCCTTGATGAGCCAATTCATAATGAGGATGCAATGCTAAGATAATGGACAAAATTATCTCTCAATGTCAAGACAGTAACTTCACATGAAGTTGTAGATGATTGTGGATGATTAAAATGAAGGATAACCTCTCCATTTATAGAAGAGTTTCATGAGAGAAAAGGCTAAAGGGATGAATGTGGGACTAATCTTGAGCCAATGACAAGATGCCACTTTTCAAGATGTGAGAGGATAAAGGTTGTGCATGTTTTGATGAACATGCCAAAGAGGGGTAGATTTGAAATTCAAAAGATGGTTTGTTGGAGGGAGAAGAAAGAGTCTTAAATGCCAAGTGGGGGACATGTAAGAGACAATGTAAGAGGATTTAATGCTATGTTGGAGGACAAGACACTTGGGAGGAAAAATTAAAATTTGGGGAATATTCCTTCTTGATGCCTTTTTGATGGAAAATGAAGATTTAATAAATTAATTAAAATCATTTATTTTTGCAAGTGAGAAAAGCTAGAGGATGGGACATGCATTAGATTAATATTAATCAGGATTTAATTAACTTAAGAGGAGGTTAGGTGATTTGACGTATTTGATTTAGATTTATGGATTAAAATAAATGAAAAGGAGATTGAAAATGGTTTAGACTTAGCTAAATAAATATTTTGATTTATTTAACTAAAGGGGATGATGTTAGTATCAAATCTGAATTTATTTAATTTAAATGGAGGACTTTAGAGATTAATCAAATAAACTTGATTTATTTGATGAATGGATGAATATGAATTAGTTAAATGCATGATGCTAATTCTTCATGTCTACATTTTTCCCCTCTTTGTAGCAATGTACTTGCTGCGTTGGTTCAAAGAATAAACTTACCGTGATCAAAATTTAAAAAAAAATTGATTTTTTTGGATGCCCTAGTTGAAAGAATACCCTCAAGAGATCGAGCAAAAAGATTTGATTTGAGGGTTGAACTCATGAAAAAGAGGTTCAAGATGGACATATGGGTGGTTATAATGATGAAGCAAATGAGAAGGTTTCAAGATGCTTAGAATAACCAATCTATATTATCCTAAATAACTTAAATGATGACATGATGCATGTGAGATGGATGATGTGATAATGCCTATATGATTATGCAATGTATTATTTATGAAAATGTATGATTTATGAGATGCTTAGACTAACAAATCTACCTTATGTGATGATGAAAATGAAAATGCATGTGAGATGATCAGTGTTTATTATATGATATGATATGCAGTATGATGATGATTTGTGGATGCAAGATGGATGCACTGGTGATCATGATTAACTATTTTGGCATAATGTTAGCATGGAAAAGAAGAAATGAGATGATGACAAGAGGTTTCAACAAGCTAAATTTATTAGAGATGATGATGAGAGACGGATGATTTTCTAATTACAAAACGGGACTTTAAAAGAGCTACTTACCTTATGTTTGATAATACACATAGATGTGATGCATCAAGGTATAAAGAACCAGGATGGCATTGTACTTAGTGCAATAGAATTTGACTCAACAAAAAAATAGGAGTATTATTCTTCACACCTAACATACGAAAACCTTACTAGGATGCACTTAGGAAGTTTCAAACATCTCAAACCAAAACATGGAAAGGTATAACCTATCAATGCAGTAGTCAACAAGCTGCCCAAAACACCCTCCATACATACCTAACAAAGCAAGTATTCACAAAGTTATATTACTAGAATGTCCAACAAGCACAATAGACAAAAGAAAATGATCAATGCCCCATTCCTTTCTCTCTACATCATTTTGATTAGACATCATCGAGAGGTCATCGAAATGAGCACAATAAGGTAAATCAAAAAGAAAAGATCAAGAACAAAAGCAAGTCAATGTTCTTCATATCTCTAGCAAAAGGGATTTGTTTTGTTTAGGATAAGAACCAAAATGATTGCCAATAGATAATGCCCATTGTAGGAAGGATACATCCTAGGACATGCTAGTGAGTTGTGACATGTTTTTTTGTTTATCCAAAGTGTTTTTCCAAAATATAATGCCCATTGTAGGAAGGATACATCCTAGGACATGTTAGTGGATGGTGACATGTCATTTTGTTTATCCAATGTGTTTTTCCAAAAGATAATGCACATTGTAGGAAGGATACATCCTAGGACATGTTAGTGGATGGTGGAAAATTGATAGGTTGTTTGAAAGGCTATTGATATAAGGTTGATTGAAATGTTTTTGAATGATCAAGACTTTGATTTTGCATTTAAAAGTTTGTTGTTTCAATTTTGATTTCACGTTTGAAGCTTTCTTTTGTTGATTGTTGTGGTTGTTTCTGTTTGTTTTGCCAAAGGGTGAAGGTGATGATTTTGTTATTATGGATGATTGATTATTGTAGGTGAAAGCGAGATGAGATGGATGGGTTTTTTCATATATTTGGATTTTTTTGATGTTTTTGCAATGTGTTTGAGGCTGTTTTTTGGTATTTTTGAGATTTTGCAAATGCTTTGATTTTCAAATCTTGCGATGTTTTTGGGTTTTTTGAGATTTTATGAATGTTTTCGGATTTTTTGTTTTTTGAATGTTTTTGTGTTTTTCGAGATTTTATAATTTTTTGATTTGCGTCTCGATCATCAGCAGTTGTTCTTTGGCTCAATGCTTAAGCTCGTGAGACGACAAAGTTCTGATAGCAATGCTTCTTTGAGCATTTTCCTCGACTTTTGAGTGTTTCTTTGATTCTGCCATAATTTGGATGTTTCGGATTTTTATGTTTTGATGTTTTTGGATTTTTTGTTTTTCTAAATGTTTTTGGATTTTTCACCCGATTTTGACATTTTGGATACGTGTGATGATATCAGTGATCTGTTTTGGGATTTTTTTGACAATCAAGCTAAGGTTGATTGATTAGATTGATGGCTTGATGATGATAGCATTGTTGAGGATACACAACAATGCAAGTATTTGATTGATCAAGATTGATGATGATAACATTGTTGAGGATGCACAATAATGTAAGGATAGCGTTAAGAAACACAAGGATTGGGAAGGATATCTCGAGATAATAAGGGATTGGTGATGATAATATTTTTGAGGATACACAAAAATGAAAGGATTTGATTGATCAAGATTGATGATGATAACATTGTTGAGGATGCACAACAATGTAAGGATAGTGTTAAGAAAAATGAGGATTTGGAAGAATCTACCAAGATGATGATGGATAATTGATTGGAATTGATTAATCAAGACTTTGAAGCTTGATTTGGAACAAAAGATGTTTTGGATGATTTGGTGTGACATTGAAGCACACATTTGATGCCACTGATAGTGATTGTTTGGATTGATAAAAGATGAAGATTAATAATGAATGTCTTCTTGTCAAAATATGCCATGGGCTAGTGATTTGGATCTTTTGGCTCACAAATGCTTGACCAATTTGCTTTCATGTTTTCCATTGTTCAGATCACCATATAAGTTGGAGGATATATATCAAGATTTATTCCTTAAGAAACATGTAAATATTTGCCCCCAGTGTCTAGCAATGTATGGAATGTCATGAATGGATGCCTGGATAGGTGTATGGATGGATGGATATGGATTATATTATGATAAGATAATGTGTTTGGATAAAGAATGCTCATTTGGATAATGCTTCATGGATCAGATAATGTTTGGTAAAATAGGATCATTGAAAATGACCCATGTCAACATGTTCATCATAAGAAAGTGTAAAGTGTGCACAAAACTTTCATCAAGATCAAGATAATTTAGAAGATGGATGGAAATGGATGAAAATTGATTGGATAAATGGTTCATGGATGAATGGCTTTATTATGGATAAGATGGATGAAATGCTAGATTTATTATGGATGGGATGAGATGCTTCCACCTGAACTGGTACATGTAGATGCTTAATTCTACACATGATGCCTATTTTCCAGGTTTTCATCATAGTACCTTCCCAAAGTTCCACCGTAGTGGTTTTCACTAGTGGACAATATTTGTTTTTCTTTACTATTTTTAATCATTTTTCTAATTTTTTTTTATTTTCATATTTTATTTTATTTTTGGTTTTTTCTTAAATATTTTAAGCTCATGTTGAACCACTTAGTGCTATTGATGTAGATGCTTATTTCATAATGTGTCATTGATATCCTGATTGAAGAAGTCGCTCTGCCAAGATACATGCACTATAATACAACCTTTGAAATTCTTGATCTGCTTTGTTGATACGAGATTTAACTTATCTTTGTGCATGCATTGTGATGGAATGACTTTTCAATCCTTAGGATGAATGGTGGTTGCCAATTCTTGGTCAATGTGATAATTGGATATCATGTATGGAGGCATGGGTGGAGTGAGTTTAGGGATAAAAGATGGATTGGTTGACAGTTTCAAACCTTTGACTCTCCAAACTTGGGAAGATGAGCAATGATGGGTGGATACGAAAGTGTCCATGGAACTAGGACCAACTGCTTGATATACTTTGTACATCGCTTGGGAAGCCTGATTTTGCTTTTGCAGACATCTTTGATGGATACTCTTCCCTTCTTTATTTTTCCCCATAGTTTCTTTGACTGATGGAGTTTGATAGTGATAATTTTTCTGTTGTATCCATTTATATTTGATTTGTCCATTATGCTTTCCAACTTCTTTTTCTTTGATAACATTCTTCGTACTTTGATTCAAATCTTTCTTTTGATGTTGGTCCTAGTTTATGGATGGGGTAAAGGGTGGATGAAAATTCATGAAGTGGCTAGTTGTAGTATTGACATCAGTTTCATCATAAGGATTATTCATGCTTGCTATGTTGATGTTTGCTTGAGACATAGTTTCCCCTAGTATGGTGGTAGTAGCACCTTTGTTCCTTGATTTTTCCTATTTTGAGATGTCTTATTCAGTAAGCAATCTCTGATAAATGACCACTGTAGATGATGTTGTTTCCATTTGTTGCTCTACTAACTCCAAAATGTCTTATTTTGTCTAACTTAATTCCTTGTGTGGATAATGCTGGATATCTTCATATATGATGTCCTTAGTCTAAATTTTGGATACATTTGATCCTACTATTGACAATTCAGTTTGACTTGGAATCAATAACCTGCACTTTTTGTGTAATAATGTTAGGAGTAAAGGAATCTTGTTTTGAATGAAGATCATCCATGTGTCCATCCACAAAAAGCATGTCATGGGTAGATGGAGGAGTATGTACTATGTGGATATGATCACCATTTGTGACATCTTGTATAGATAAGAGAGTTTCCATTACATCATTGTAGTATTTTGGAGATACAAATTCTTGATCCTAAATGATTTCAGAATTGCTTTCGACATGCTTTGGATCAAGTTCTTGACATGGGTCAATTTCAAAGGATGGATTTCTTACAAAGGGTTCTTGGACATTGTCACTAGGCATAGGAAGTGGCTCAATATTCTCTTGATCTTTGTGTGTATTTGGATCAAGTGTTGAGTTGAAAATTCCTTCAATATCAGAAATCATGAGGTCGAAGGATGTCAATATGTCTTGGAAAGGACCATTGCTAGACTTTGGTGATAGATGTTGATCATGCTTTAGAATAAATTATTGAGATATGTCCTCTAACTCATTAGGTGATGTAGAGACATTTTCAACATGATCATTGGTCGATAAATATAACACTCCTTGAAATAGATCATGGTCAGATATTGTTGAGGGATTCTTATGATCAAAAAGTGACTCTTGATGTATGTTGATTTGATCTTCGGATGAGGTGGAGAGATTGTCAATTCCATCATTAGTAGTTGAATCCTGATCATTTTCCCCAATAGTTATTATTTTTTGATCAATCAGGTCTTGGATGAGATTTTTGACTTGAAAAAATTTTGATGTTGTGTGTCCCTTTATTTTGGGATCCTCACAAAGGTGCTTCTCGTCATACCAAGATTGTTTTACTTCTGGTTCTTGATAGTTCTCATAGGTGGATATTTTAATGATATTTTCCTACACCAACTATTCCATGACCGATTCAATTAGTCTCCCAAGTGGTGTGTATTTTCATTTGTTACCTTGTGAGATTTGTACTTTAAATTTACCTTGTAGTGATTAATCTTTGAGATGTGGTGATTGATCTTTGAGATGTGGGGGTTGGATTTGTTGATATGGTTGATATCGATATCTAACTTCTTGACATTGGAGATATTGTTCTTGATATGGTTGTGGATACAACTCAATGCTTTGATGACATGGTTCAACCAATGGTAAAGTGTATTGATTTGGAGTGAAGATGTGTCTTGGTGAAATAAGTCAATTATTTTGGCAAGTGAAGAAATTCTATCTCACAAAATTTGATCTTGATTTTGATCTTGACACCCTTGATATAGTTGATTTGGCTTTTGTTCAAGCAAATTTGGTACAAATACTTGTGGTGTTTGTATGGAATCATAGAAAAATTGACTTTGGATAATGTTTTGATTTGGAATGATGTTCAGATTTGGTATGATAGGTTGAAATTGAACATTGTTTGGTTGGGAGTCACATTTCCTTTATTTAGGTAACTTTGATTTTGCAAGGTGTTACCTTGACTTGGATTAATGCATGGAGTCGTTAACATCTTATTTGGACTTTGAACAACATTTGTATGATTCACAAACATATTTACCCCAAAGTTTACCAAGTGTGTATTTGAAACATTCATGTTTGGTAAATTTGTACTTGGTATATTCACATTTGACATGTATGGATTTGGTGGGATAATGTTGTTTGTTTGAAGATTCATGCCTTGATTGTTTGGTTAATAGATTTGTAGGTTTGGACTCAAATTTGAATCTATCATCAAGAAATATGTTGCAAAATTTTGACTGGGTATACTCACATTTGTTGTACCATCGAGATTTGTAGGAGATAATGATCCCATGTACGGATTGTATAAATGTGATTTTTGATAATCAATCAACATTGTAAGGCTTTCATAGCTTGTTTGCCTTGGATTACTCATGATATATGGATCAATTCTATAGTCCATGTCCTTCTTGTGTTTTTACCTTGTAGAAAAAGTGACCCCTAAGGTATTTAGGACCAATGATGAGATGAA
>VDFB02038118.1:0-22125 GCA_007258455.2 Sequoia sempervirens | reverse complement strand
TTTAGAATTTTTTGTCTAGTTTTCAAATATGTAATTTATTCTAATACCCAAATAACACAAAACAATTTTAATAGGCATGTATAAAAATACTTTTTAAAAGTCTTTTTTTTAGAAAAATACCATGCATGTGTACGAACACCATAATTTGACCTAAATAAAAGTATTTTTCTAATTCCTTTTTGGGAAAGATGTGTATTATACTGAATATATATGTGAGATTTTTTTAATAATTTTTTATAAATATATATCTTTTATTAGTTTTTAATTGGCCCTAATAGTTGTTTTTGAAAGCCTTCATGTACAAACACCATAATTTGATCTAAGCCAATCATTTTTGAGTTTTTTCATTGTATAAATAATTGTTTGTATATTGATGCCATAATTTTGTTTACAAGATAATTAACAAATGAAAATTTATTAAAAAAAATATGAAAACCCGACATTTCAAGTTTATAGACCAATTTCCTCATAAATTAATTAGAAAATAGAAAAAATAATCCAATCATAAAAAAATATTGCATATTTAAGAACTAGAAATTTTCATCTATAATGGGTTTTAATTTCATAAAATGATTCTAAAAAACTTGTCAGTCATATTGCCAAAGTCAATTTTTTTCTCTTGACATTGTCATGACTTTATACTTGTAGGTCCAAGGCTAAGGGTTGGTTTATCATACCTTTTCTGAGCCTATATCCAAATTAAAAACATGGATTGTGAGTTTCAAATTTTTTGGAACAAGTACCCACTTTAAAATGGGTACCTATTCTAAAAAATGAATGGGTGTGGATGGGTGACAAAGGATGATATATTAGAGTAATACCTCAATCATACCCCACTCTTTCATGTCACTCTTACTTTTTTTGTTATCTTATTGTGCATGATGTAATTGGCCAATGTGTGAAGATTCTTGTTGGCTTCCCTATAGACATGAATATTAAAGACCCACATACAATATAAGATAGGCCAAAAATATGGAGTGCACATTTTCTTGGTTTCATTTATGATTATCATGGAATCAACCTCAATTTGGATGTTTTGCAAGTCATTTTCTATATGCAAATTTGGAGGCTCAATAGTAGAGCTTGGGTCTCCACTTTATTATTGGTTCTCATTGCTAGTTGCATTGCAACAATGATGATTAGATAACCCCTAACATCTCTCACTAGGTAGCTAGCTCCAAATTGGCCTATATCCTCTCTTGAAACATTGTCAAAGTTCTTTTTGACCCATCCTTCCTAAAGAGGTTTCCACTTGATCAAGTTCCTCAAATTTTGGAAAGACTTAATTCTACCATCCCCTTGAACAAAGAAATTTCGTATTTATTTCTATATATTTATTTCAAATATCTATAATCTAAACTCATTATCTTAAAATAATTTATTTATTCATTACAACATATGTGAACTCTTGATTTTTCCCTTACAAATCTAAAAATATTTTTTTAATAATTTAAAAAAATGAAATCTATTAATATAAATGTCTTAAGTACATCTATATAAAAAATTAAATGTTAAATTATTTTATTTATTTTATTTTTTATGTACATTTTTTTCTAAACTCTTCGCTCTATGGTCTTTATTGATTACTATAATAACATATAAAAAAAAATATTGAATTTAAAATGAAAAAAACAGTTGGAAAAACATTGAGTCCACTCGGTAGGTTGGAATAATTGAACTTTGAAGAAAAAGGTCAAGCATTAAGACAAAGGCGGTCCAATACTCGAATGAGTTACTTTGCCTTTTTCTCATAGGCTCTGCTTTTCCTTAATGGTGGGTATCTTATAATAAAGCTTAATGGCGGTGGCCACTATTTGGCATTATTTTCACATTTCAAAGAATATAATACTTTGGCTTTTCCACGAGTGCATTGAACTCAAAATATTAAATAATACCACCTTTAATGCTAGTGCGTTGTTAATGGGTTAATAGATGAATACAACAACACTACTTTTTATTTGGATATGCACTTATGCAGATTCCATACTTTTATAATGATCATGTTATTTAACTTTTAGTTTATATAAGTGATAATTGAAATGATGTTGATAATTGAAATGATGATGTGTAAAGTTGGACCTTTTTAAATTTCACATATGCATTTATTATTTTTGTTTGTTTATCATATTTGTATATGTATTAATTTTTATTTAGTTAGTTGATATCTAAATTTAGTTATAATTTCATTTTATTATAAGTTTACAAATGTGAAGTGGTCTTGTGATCATGTATTTGTCTTTTTCTGATTCAAATTTAAAAATTGAGTTTGATTGACTCATCTCATTTAGCATTTCTATCTTGAACCAACTAAACAAATTTTTATCATGAATTAAAGTTATCTTTTAGTCTATAAAGGCATTTAATGTATTCACTCCATTCATCAAAGAATCCTTAAGCATTCAAATATATATTTATTACAAAAAGTAATCAATAGCAACACATTTGCTTACCTAATGTTTTTAATATGTTTATCAATATTGTCAATCCCTAAGTTCTCAAAAATGATAGGGAAATAGATAATGTATCAGGGAAGATGCAAGACAAAATCCTTAAGACTATTAGGATGAGTTTTGAGCACATGTAAAAATTTACAATCACAAATTCATGCCACACTTGCAATATTATCCTATGAAAAGGTGAATATCCACCATATAATTCCAAGCAATTTCACTAACAAAGAGGAACTATTCCCAAATCTAATAGCAAACAAATTTCTAGTACCTTATCCATTTGACATCAATCTTTAATTATCAAGCTAAGTATCACCCTCCATCTTATCCAATTTACTTTTTTCATCTCTTAATTCACTATATTTAGTTAACTTAGGCTATGTGTGCATGTTAACTTCCATTTATTTAATTACCATAAGTTAACCTCTAAAGGAACATGCCTTTCTTTTTCACTTTGGTGAACTCATATAGTCTCACACAACCCAACCTTATTTATAGGGTTTTACATTAGGATTTTTTTATCTACATGTTTTATGGCATTGCAACATTTATTAAATTTACCCTTTGTACACAATTATGGTTCATTGATATATCATTTTTTATTAGGGTTTTGTGATTTATTGTGATATATCTTTACATGCACGACCCTCGCTTGACTACCACATCAAGTTTTCATTTTCTAATCTAATATACCATTTTTATTTTTATTTTTTCAATCTAATAGTTAAAACTTAAGCTTAATTTTCCTATCTTTTGTCTATACTACCTAGAAGGAGCGCCTACTTAAACTTTAACATGGCCCAAATCAATAGAAATAAATTATACTCCAAGGCTCATAATGAGACCAATTCTTTGTGTTATTTAATTTTCCCAATTCATAGGGCTCAATCCCCCCTCTCTTCATAGGGCTCAATCCCCCCTCTCTGCATTCATTCATAATACCTCCTTTCATAGTTGTGTACCCTTCTAATCCATCATTCTTTTATATTCAAACAACCATTTTCTTTCACATTGTGACCTATAGCTTCTTTCTATTTCATATTAAATTTTAAGCAGTCCATTACCTAGCATGGCTTGGTTACTTCTTTCTTTCTGCATTTCTAATTTGAATCAAAATTGCCCTGTCCCAACGCGCCCTTCTTCTTGAATTTCTCTTTGCCACATTGTATATTCTTTATTCTTTATATCCTCTGCTAGAAGATGCGCAGTCCCACTATGGGTGTGTCCCAATCATACCTCCCATCAACAACTTTAATCCATAATTTTTTTCTCCTTATGTCGATCTCTCTCTGCACTTATTGGCATATATGGCGCGACCTTCTTTTACCTCCCCAGGTCTACCAGCATGTGGAAAAAACTTAGAAATTTTGATATTGTTTTTCTGTTGTGGATCTTCACACTCTTTCCTACACAACCCATTTTTCCTTCCATAGCCTTCCTTGTTTCTCTGTGTTGCCAGTCCCCCTATATGGTGATGCTTCTCCTTAATTTTTATTATTGGTTTTTAACATATATTACACGACCATCGCGCTCCTTCATTTTCTAATTTTCTTCTCTTTCTACTTCCCGGATTAGCACTTCTTCCTCTCTAGATGGCTGCGCAATTATTTTTGTATTCTCTTCCTCTCATCATTCTATGTGTGGCTACATACCCATCCTTGCATAAATTAATATTTACAGCCTCCCCTATTTCCTTTTTTGTGGACTTCATTATCCACATGCCATAATTTGTTTTAATGTAAGAGTTGTGGAATGGCCAGGATTGAAATGCATCAACTATCCCAAATTTTTCAAGAACTCTATTATGTTTTACTAAATCAAACTTTGTTGTATCTTGGAAGATTTCAATTCCAAAAAATACTTTTATCTGACATCAATGATGAGCTCGGAGCTGAAAAGCATTTTTTGACACAAATTTTTGCTAGGAGCTCAAAATTTCTCAAAAACTTGCAAAGATGTGTGATTCCACATTACAAAGCTTTTTGCTAAGCCATTTTTACCTCAAACCTCATGGATTTTGAAATTTTAAAACTTTTCCAAATCACCAGTTGAATTCACAAAACGATTAATTCTCCATAACTATTAACTTTAGGATTATGAAACCTTTTTCATCAAATCCAAGATGGAGTCAAAAATTTGTCTATAAAAAGGTTTTCCAAGAAACCTTGTAGATTTCTCGAAACAATTATTTTTGTGTGATATTGATTGTTCGTTCGCCTAAATGCTTTTGCATTAGACACACTAGGTAGAAAGATTTTAAGCATAGTCTAAAAAAGGTGGAGTTGAGTAGTTGAACTACTCTTCTAGGTTGCAACCAACCTATACTGAACTTCATCACTAAATCTTATACATAAGTTAGTTCTTCTTCCTCCTTTTCCAACATCTTTTCAAAACACTCGCCATCTTCCTTCAACTACATTGCACCCTCTTCTTCCTTCCCCTCAAAGACTCATGTCCACCATTAACTATCATCCTCCTTCAAAAACTTTCTCCACTTTGCTCCTCATTCATGGGATCTATCCCACCATCAATCAACCATCTCCACTAAAATCCCTCACCATCCATATCACCACCTACAACATCCTTACCAAAATATGCTTCTACTACTTCATGGAAATTAAATATTTCCATGCATTCTTCATACTCTTCAATAGAAAATGAAGGAAAAACACAAACTTTACAATACACCATGTGCCAAATTTGGTTAAAGATTATAACCACCCAAGATCTAGGAACTTCATAAAAGCACAAGAGAGATCAATATGCAATGATCAAGATTGCAATGTAAATCCAATAGAGTTCCATATACAATGTATGAGAACCCCTTGGTTATATAGCCAAGGTGAGACATAGGATTAAACAAGATTATGACAAGGGTCTTAATCCTATTTCATGTGAAACTTATCATAGCTACCTAGGACACGTGTTAAAAGTCAAAAGATAAGATAAGATTTAATGACAACTAACACCTTCTAGAAAGATTATCTTCTATGACCTAAGTAAACCTAACATGTAAATAGGACCTACTAATGACTAGATAGGTAAAGCGCCTATTTACATCAACACCCCCCTTAAGTACAACTTAGGGAGTAGTTGATTATTATGCAAATGACATAAGGATGGGTCTCATATTTGAGTCCATGTTAGGTACCCATGCATAAATACAAATGCAATCTCTCACAAATGGAGAAAAGGAGAAAACCTAGTGGAACAAAACTCCTCTCCAAAAGAGAGATAGAAAACAAAATTCTCTCAATGATAGATGAAAAGGACAAAACCCTATTCAAGGAAAAGACTCCCCATAAGAGATCTAAGAAGAAGAGAGACCATGTAGCCCCCCCTCAATGTTGAGTCTTCTGCAATGATGGTAGAAGCTCAATATTAAATGTTGAAGATGATCCAATAACATTGAACAACATTCCTCCCCTTAGGAAGAAACAAAACCAAGATGACATGTAGGATGTCTTCCCATTACTTAAAGGAAGATATAGGAAGAAGGATGTTGGATGATGTCTCTAAAGAATGCTCAAGTGTCTCCATTTTGGTGCTAAAAGGTGTCATACTCCAAACAGACATTTTAGACCACATTGCTGAAGAAGACAATCTAGAATCTCCTAGAAACAATTGTAGAACACAATCCAAAGATAAGGATACCTCCTCTAAAGAAAAATAAGCCTCCTCCAAATGTTGTCTTAAAATAATCCACACTCACATCAAAATGCAAAGAATGATCATGTAGAGAATGAACAAGAGGGTTGGAGTGTTCCCTCACAACAAATGAAGAAGGATCATCTCCATCAAAGAGAAGATGAATGCAATCAATGATATCTCCAAAATCTGAAATGTGGGACTCACAAAACAAACTAGAAAAGTTTGTCAAGTGCTCATCCCAAGTAGCCATCTTTGGAAGACGATGAATGTCTTGTTGCACTAAATCAAATGGACCCAAATCTGTGGCAACACAAGCATCATCAAGTACAACAGTAGATGAAGGAGATGGAATATCGACACATGTCACTAGATCCCCAGTAGATGAAACAATACCAAGATTCAAATGACCATATTGAATCACCTCAAAAGTATCCACACAAGATGCCTCAATGTGAACATCTATCAAATCAATAGTAGAAGCAAAATGTGAGAAGTGGTAGACTCGAGATTGGTGATCAACCTCCCCAATTGCAACTATATCTTTTTTTTTATTAAGGAAAAAATAGGTTTCGAAGGGACCCGAAACCCTTTACAAACCAAAAACAAAGTTGCAAAAAAGGACAGCCTATAGCCAGCCAAAAAACCATCCCCCAAGCGAGACCCATCAAGATTTACATTTAGAGCTTCTCTTATGAGAGTGGAGAGTCATGTCGAAAGAAGACCTAGAAAACTTTGCTTTCTTGCCCATAACAGTAATCCAACCTTCTTCCACTTGTGTTGCATTTTCCTGCCAAGCCATTACACTTTTATCCTGAAGATGAATGACATCAACCATGGTCTCAGTGATTTCAACATTATTCTTTCGTGCGGGCACATACACAATAGGAGAGCCACCAGAAATTATAGTCGGAGCACTATCACCCGAAGAGACAGCCTGAGACCCAATCTCATGCCCTTTAGGGATTTCAACAAGATGATTTTGTATAGCATCAGCAACCCCACCAGTTGAGACATCCAAAGGGGATGCCCCAAGACCCTATGGTTCTGACGCAACCACATCAGAAAAACTCATTTGTTGTTCAGTTTTCTTCTCTACCATATAATGTTGTAGAGAGGCACCACTCCACCATGTAGCCATCATTGTTTTCTTCTCAAAACCACATTGAGCAACAACATGACTTGTTTTAAAACATCTTTTGCAACAGAAGGAAATCCCTTCATTGTCCAAAGATTGAACCCAAGAACCCTTAGGAGATTTAAGTAAAATTTCAGCAGGAAATCCTTTTGAAATATCCATTTCAACCAATATGCGAGCAAAGGTGGAATGAAGAATATCAAAGGATTCATCATCCACCAGCCAAAAATCACCTAGGGCTTCACCCACTTCTTCCAAGGGAGGGTCATTCCATAAATGGAGGGGGAGATTTGGCAGCTGAACCCAAATCGAGATCTTATCAAAAGTTTCAAAGGCAAGATTGAAATCAGAATGCCAAGGCTTAATCATCAACAAAAAAATTTCCTCCCAACTAAAAAAATTGTCACATAGAATTTTGTTTCTATCCTGAGCATTGTCAAACTTAACAACAAAAAACCCCTTAGCCATGGGGAAAATATGAACTTTACTAGAAATTAGCAGCTCTCATTCGTTGGAAATACAGGAGTGCAGTTGAGGGAGGCTAGGCCAAAAGCCCCTAAACCGATAGATCACCCCAAGAGTGGAGAGCACAAAAACAATCTCATCTATCTCCTCTATTGTCTCAGCTTTCAGATCAACAAATAAGGTATTTGCAACAAGAATAAACCCTCTATTCAACTGATCCCAAGGCTAAAACCTTGAAGCCAACTGTGATGCCCTGGCACCAGAACCATTACGCATTGAATGATCACGTTTCTCTACTTCTTTCATTTTTTCACCTCCTTGAATAGTGCATCCCCCAGTGCCCTTGCGGACAACACAGGCTACAAGGGAAGAACCCCCACAGCCTACAAGAGCCACCGCGGAAGGGAAACCTTCACCTGAGATAGCTGCAAAAGGGAGGCCGTTAGAACACCTTGCATCGCCAGTCTTCCCGCCCAAGGTCGCCATTCAAAAATAAGTGAAAAATACAACTATATCTTTGTTATGCAAATACCTAATTATGATAAAATCTAGTGCGAGCTCAACACTCTTTCCTAATCCACCATGCGTGATCTGATAGATAGAAAGGATATTGGTTAACAATGAAGGCACACAAATAACATCATTGAATGATCCACCATTCATGTTAATGGATCCCTTTCCACAAACATGAATATATGTGTTGTTAGTCATCAAGATGTGTGGTGATGAACAAGAGTCAAATGAAGAGAACATACTCTCTGATGAATCTATGTGATGTGAGGATCCTGAATCAAGTATCCACCTACCTGACTCAATCTACAACTACAACAAGTGCTTTCCCCTTATGGGCATCAGACTTTGATGAAGAAGAAGAAGATGAACCCCTTGGTGGTGAGGGAAAATCAATTTGATGCTTGTGAAGAAGATGCTTCAACTCATCAATCTATTTGGATAACATTAGTGTTCATCATGCCCTATTTTCTTGCAATATGCACAAGTAGGCCTCTCCTTTTTAGATGATTCCCTTTTGAGGGAGAGGATTCAAATTCCTTATGTGGCTTGTTCTTTTTCTTATTTTTCTTCTTACAAAATTTCTTGAATCTTTCTTTTCCTTAGACTCACTAGCCAACAATTCTTGTGACTTGGAAGACTTGATTAGACCCATAAATTAGTTAACTTGGCTTCCTCTTGGATTAGGATATTTGCAAATTCAACAAACTTAGGATCAATATGATGCTCCCATAGAAAGTTGATGGGTATGAAAGCTAGAACAAATACTAAATACTTAGGACCAAGCTTGGATAACACATTCAAAATCAATTGTAAATCCTCCTTATCAATATTGTAATCTTTTAGCTATGCTCTTATTTTCTTAACTTTGGAGATGTAGTCTTGGATGTGGTCAAAAAATTTAGGATCAAGATTTATCAAATCATTATCAATCTGATATCCCCTAATCTTATTTATTTTACTATATAATTTTTCAAAAGCATACCAAGCCTCTTTAGGTGTTTTACATGATTAAATATGAAATTGTAAATCAAATGAGACTAATGAACATATGCACCCAAGTGCTTTCTCATGATCAATTCCCATCTTGCCAATTCTTGAGAATCAATAAGTTGAGAAATGGTTTCTTTTAGATAGCCTATTAGACCCTTCCCCATGGGATAATTCCATACTAATTTTCTCCATGTAGCATAATTATATGGAGTTAGGAATTCAATTTGAGATTTCTCCATTGCAAGAACATAAAACAAGCAAAGGAAAGTAGTCAACCATTGCAATATTACCCCTCCAAATTACTCAATCAAGAAACCCCCCAACAATATATAATTTAGCACTTTATACTTAATGTGATTACATGTGCCACTTGCCAAAAACAACGAAGTGGACTTGATCTTAGTGCATATAGATTGCCAAATTTGGTCATAAGCTCAAAGTAAAAGTTTTACACAATATGAGAGATCCCACCACTAGAAAGTACACAAAAAATTATGCACTTTAAAAAAAAAATCACTCAAAAATGTTATCGTATAAGTAAGAACGGAGCCCTGAAAGTTCTAAAAATGAGAACAACTCACCAACACTTGTGAGAATCTATAATTTTTGGAAACAAAAGGAAACAAAACAAAAAACAATTGGACCACTATGAAGAGCACAATATTCTACCCCAGTTCAAAAACAAAAATTGCTTGGAAAAAGGAGTCAAGATGACCAAGTTATGGGTGTTTGAAAATTACCCTCTAAAATGAAAATTGCATTGGAGAGGGGTAGAAAAAATATTGAGGGGTTATGATGTCATGCTTATGTGACACTAATGTTAGCAATAAGCTCAATTAAATTTGACAAGCCAGTGGTCGTTACAAGTCAATTCGGGTCGGTGTCAATGGAATCTTGAAGGACTATTTTGTAGACAACACTCAGGTATGTTGTTGTACAAGGAATATTTTGAAGGAATCATGCCATATGGCTACGAGTCAACACTTGGGTATTTCGTACAAGTTTGTGGATTGTATAGTCTACAGATTGTACAATGAATTTATTTTTATTTATTTTTATTTTTAATTAAAAATTTCTAGAAAAATTTATAAAAAATCTAACATTTTTTTCAACCCTTGGAATGAAGTTTTTTTTTTTACTGCGACCTATTATTATGACACATTGTACGGTCGTATGGATGGAAAAGGGGAGGTTTTTCCCTCAAGATATGGGTGAAATACTCAGATTTTGATGATTTGACAGTTGATCTTTGGGTTTTTGGGCCTCCTGGACACAATCAAAAGGTTGGATTTGACCCAAAATGCTCCAAAATTGTAACTACCTTCTAGATCTAGCAACCACACTTTAGCTTCAAACCCTCATAGATTTGGCCTCATATGTCTGATTTGAATGAAACAAAAGGAAAAACTGAATTTTTCAAATCCTCTGATCTCAATGGCGAGCTCAAATTTGCACTAACAAGCTCCAATTTGAACCTACAATACAAAGACACAAAGAGAAAACCCCCAAATCTGGTATTTCTTTCAATATTTTATGATTCTCTAGATCATCATTCAATGCAAGAGAAGAGTATACTCAAATTTTCAAGATCTACCAAGATTTTCAACCTAGATCTCTCAATAAGACTAACATGAAGTAATCCCACAAGCTTTGATACCATGTAAGAGTTGGTATAGAATAATTCTACACCATGCAAGCTTTGGCTAAAGATTATATCCACCCAAGCTCTAGGAACTTCATGAAATCACAAGAGAGATCAATAATGATCAAGATTGTAATGGAATTAAATCTAATAGAATTCTATATACAATGTATGAGAATCCCTTGGTTATCTATTAAAGGTGAGACATAGGATTAAATAGGATTATGGCAAGTGTCTTAATCCTATGTTATGTGACAAATCATCATAACTACCTAGGACACATGTGTTAAAAGTCAAAATATAAGATAAGATCTAATGACAAATAGCACCTTCTAGAAAGATTCCCTCCAAGGACCTAAGTAAACTTAACATGTAAATAGGACCTACTAATGACTAGATAGGTAAAAAAATTATCTACACTAACACTATTTACCTCATCCTTCTCCATAGTTGCAACATCATCCTTCACTACGACATCTATCATATCATCATTAGTTACAAATTTTCTTTCTTCACCCTTTGCTACAACCACATCTGCATTTCCATCTTTGCTACTATCTTCTCTTCACTACTCACTTCTTTATTGTCCTTCATCTTCTCTTCTTCTTCATGTACCTCTGTAGGGGTTTCTCTCACATCTTTATCCTTTCATCTTAGGCTACAACAATCATTTATTCTACTCTTCTTTCCACTATCCTTTTTCAAGAGAACCTTAGATTCTTCTCACTTCTTTTTTCTGATGCATCTAGCCTAGCTTGGATCTTCCCCACTTCTTCACAAACTATCCTTCCCATCTCTTCAAACTTTTAGGATAAGATGTAGTCTAGGTTAGATGCATTAATCAGATTTGTGACTTATTAAGGTGATTTGAGATCTTAAGTAGGTCTTCATCATTGTGCATTTTTATTTAGGGATCCTATTCTAACACACTTGTGTAGGGTTTATTTTCATTATTAGTCTTAATCTTAGACACACTTAATGTTAGGATTGCACACACATTTCATGTTTCAGATCTATGTTCTTCATCAAGGTTTAATTAAGAATGTTGGGGTCTGATCAAGGAAAAGCCCTATTCACCAGCAAACAAAAAAAATTATTTTGCAGATTTTTCCTAGATCTAGATCTGGGAGTAGAGGTATCAAGTTACATGAAGGAATTGTAGGTCTCAAGCTTCATTTTTAAATTCAAATTTTTCTAGAAAAGTATGTTAGGACCCATTCGCCCTGGGGAAAATGAGTCCATGTTCAACCTACAGAAACAACAACTTTTGAAAGGTACACAACATTTATTCCTCTCAATTTTTCCAAAAACTCTATTGGTTCCCTTGGTTTTATGCTAATTATATTAGATCCACTTTGTATAAGGAATTTTGGAGTTTTTTTTCTATTTTTAATCTTTCTCCCCAAAGTATTGTTTGGCCTAGACCCCTATCCTTGCAAAAAAGCGAAATTTATAGATTCACAGTTTGACTTGATTCACCTTGAGGTTGATAGTCATTTCATTGTGTGGATATCATTTCCTAATGAATTGAGGAAATATAGGACCCCTTTTCCCTCTTTGGATCGACTTTTCTATTTTGGGAAACCCTAGGGACACCCCTATTTTTCACCTTTTCATTTTGTTGAACCTGACCTTGTACAACATTCTGAAATTGGAGTCCCTTTAACCCTAGATTTAAGTTTTACAATAGATTGCATTAGTTTTGCATTGGTTGCATTAAATTTAGGGTTCTTTAAACCTTCATTAGTGAACATTGCATTTACGGTTAAATTTGCATGTTTGCATCATCTTAAATCATAAAAAATTACAAAAATTGCATTAGATCTCAATTTATTTTGCATAGTACTTGCATTCAATCATTTAGTTTCATATTTAGCTTCATATTTCATCTTTAAAAAATGTCACATAATCCATCATTTAACCTTCATTTAACTTGCATTTAGAGACAAAAATACAGAAAAACATGTTACAGAACTTCCTGTTACAAATAAAAAATAGAGAACATATAGGATGAACTCAACAACAAAAAATTCAAATTTAAAAAATCCTTAATCTGGGCCCATTTGCCCTAGGGAGAATGAGTTCTTGTATAGACATTTTTAACAAAATTTCTAAGTGAATTTTGATCTCTGATTTGCATTTTTGTTTCTGTTTCCAAATCTGAAAGTTAGTTTTCTAAAAAAAAATTATTTGAACATTTAAAACATTGCATATTTAGTTAGATTGTGTAACATATTGAAGATCATTTTCTTGCATATTTCAATCAAAATTAGTGTTAGAATTTTGCACTTTTCTTTCATTTTCAACATTATTGCATTGTTAGATAGATTAGTTTACATTTTACAATCATTAGAAAATTTAAAAAACTAAAAAATAAAAAATACTAAAAGAAACGAACAAAACTTGATGAAACTCATGGAGAGAGCATAGTTATTTGATCATGTCAAATCTCATACATATAACACAAGGAACAATAGGAAACAACAAACCCCTCCCATTTCACTACCTTTGCCTCAAGCTATATTTCCTAACACTCCTCGGTTTCCCTCGCATAGTGGAAAGGAGTATGATCTTGTTGAACAACTTGAGAATACTCCTACTATGATATCCTTAAGGGATCTTATTCAAGCTTCTCCTAACTACCATAGTATGTCTCAAATAGCTTTGCAAAAAGTTGTGATTCCTCCTAATACAAATTTGAATGATGTGGTAGCCCTAGTTCAAGGAATGAATTTGGTTTTAAATCTAGACATTTTTTTCACCAAAGTGAGTTACCCTCCTTGGAAGTTCACAAATAATATGAAGCTTTCATGATCATAGCCATTATTAATCAGAAATGAATAAAGAGAAGCCTTGTTGACAATGGCTCAACCCTTAATGTGTGTAGTGTGAATCTTTTGGATAAGATTGGAATTGATAAGAGTAACATTCAACCTAACTCATTTTCCATTCGACGATTTGATAACATAGGAAAAAAACCACTTGGTGTCATCACAGTACTTATTACAGTTTGAAAAGCCACATTGCAGACTACTATCCATGTTATGCCCCATGATATTTCATATAATCTTCTTTTAGGTAGACCATGGATTCATGAAATGAATGTAGTTCCTCCAACTCTTCATCATTTAATGAAGTACATGTTTACAACAATAAATTTTACACAGTCAAGGCCAACCCTAAACCTAAAAATTTTTTGCACACCAAAAAATATAAACAAAGTCCTATGAAAACATTGATACCAAATTCACAAGTTGAAACCACACAAGAACAGGAAAAATAAAATAATATTGAGGAATCCATGAAGTTATTGGAAGATGATTGGGGTTCCTTATATTTCACACCAACATTCATGGGAGGATACAAAATGACAACAAAACAACCTAAAAAGGAAAAAGAATCAATGGTAATGTCAACTCAAAACTTGGAAGAACCCTCACACGCATCTACTTTATCCACTCTATAAGAAGAAACAAGTAATACCACAAACTTTGATGAAGTGGACTACTAACAACCACCAAACCTAAAAGAGATGGAACAACTTTATGGAAAAGGTTATGAGCTCTTGAAACAAGTGGGATATAGTGGAAAAGGATGTGGAAGAAAAGAAGGAATTCATGTTTCTATAGAGTGTAACACATAAGAAACAAAAAGTGGTCTTGGATATTTTCCTTATAAGATAACAAAAGAAACAAAAAGACCCTCACTCAACATTAACAGATCATCATGTGTAGCTCCTCTAAGATAACTCTCACTTTGAAGCATCCTAAATTGATTGATACAACATGTGACAAATCATTGGAGTACTTTGAAGATGATGAAGCTTTGAAAGAAATGTTAGGAGTTTATGATAAGTCATTTACTCCCCCTAGGAAAATAGGAGTCACTTGTTCTATGGTTAGTACTAAACAAATGGATGAAGAAAAGGAACTCAATGATGTTGACAATGATAAAGAAAAATAGAATTATGAAATTATGAGACAAAATGCACTTTCTATGGGAGATACAATCAACATACCAATGGATACATCTAATGAATAAAAAGTGATTCAAATAGGAAAGTGTCTTGATTAGGATGAACAAGAAGATCATGCAACATTATTACACGAATTTCATGAACTCTTTGTTTGGACTTATTCGGATATGTTGGGTATCAATGCTAAGATAGTGACACACAACATAGTTCTTCAAAAAGATGCCAAGTTGTTAAGACAAAAGATACGAAAGATGAATCCTAAGATATCATCCTTGAGACGCTAGTGTGTCGTACTAGAGTTTGGTTCCCACACTATCATCTTCAAGAATTGAGTTGTCTAGTCTATATTCTGAAACCTTTGAGGCCAACTCACCCAATTTCTGAAACACTCATCAAAAAATTTGAGGTATTTTGGGGTTGTTTGTTCTATTGGGCTCTCCCATGACCTAGAGCCTTGGGGGTGATGAATCCCCATTCTCTAAAAGTATCAAGACACTCTAGACAATATTCTTTCAAAATTTTATCATTGAGATTTACATTTTCAATCCTTTGGGACATCATGAAAAATCTATATTTAAATTATAGAATAGATTATTTATTTCCTCCTAATTAATGCAAGTGAAGAAATGTATCTTGTGGACCCAATATTTGATCAAGTCACTTAGGAAATGAACTTATTAACTCAACCCATTAATGAATAGACTTAGGTGAAATATTTGCATACAATTGAGAAGTTAATCTTGAAATTTATTAAAAAATAGATAGAAAGAAACATCCTTATACTAACCCCAAAGCCTACTGATTATTTTTTAACCCTTTACATGTTTCCAAGCCTTTAGTCCACTGTGGGGAAAGAATAAAGGAAGTTTTTCATATATATGCATGGGAATCTCAAGGATACCCCTAGGTAGGAACAAAGGGCTACCTATTGGAGCTAAGTATTTCCAATATTTGGTTCATTTAAAATTTGCAATAAACTAATATTCATAAAAAATACCAAGAACCTTCATTCAAACCCTCCTTCTAGTGCCAATCTATTGACAAGTGTTTTGACACACTTTTAACTTAAATAATATGTTGATTATCTCACCTCTTATAAAAGTAATTAAATCCCAAAGAATGAATAATGACTACCTAGAGGTGTTTATAGACAGGTCTTGTATTGCAAGATAACTTGGTTACTTGTTGTGTTCAATAATTCACAAGGGTCCTTATGTAATGATTTACTAGAGTCTCACAAATAAAGGGATCTAGCTATGCAAATATGAGTCTTATGAAATAAAAAAAATGTGAGTAAATCTTAAGTGGCTCAAGGTCGATCCTAAGCAACATGAATCCATTCTTTAAGGAGTAGATCTAATCTAGTATACAACAAATGTTTACAACCTAATCCATTGTCAACTCTAATATTTTAAGATGCATAAAGATGAAAGTATTTAAAGCTACCATTCTCCCTAAATTTTTCATATCGATAAGGGAATGTTCTCAGAGATCAAACCCTTTGTTGGATTAGCTTTATGGTTATAGGTGAACATTAGAAGGAAACATGCACAATTATGTAGGTTTTCTATTAGTATATTTTGAAGAAAAGTATCAGAAGGGTAGAATTATGTGCACGTGTACTATAAATTTGGAGTTGAATTAGGAGGTCAAGGGAATGGTTGCCCTTCAGTAAGAAGAGTGAATCCTACTCTGAAAATTTTTGTCCTGGAATGTATAGACCTGCACTCCATTCTTCTACTCTATAATCTTTCCCATCTTTAGATCTAAACCTACAAAATCACAACAAAGAGGGAAAAGGGGGTGGTTATATAGGAGTTTCCCTTTGGTCAAACCCCTATTTTTAGTATTTTTACCTCTACGAATAGTCAATTGATTGACTGATAAATATGTGTGCTCCTAATCTTTAGTATGTATAAGGTTGTAATGAGATAAAATAACAAAATTCCTACTCAAATGTGTTAGATAAGAATTCTTAAATGACATGAACACAATCAACCCAAGAGAAATTCAAATACCCTATGGAAAATCCAAAATGCATAAATACCTTGCTTAGGACAACAAGTAGATCAAATTATAAAGATGAGAACACTCTAAAAATAAGGCATTAGGTACTTTAAAGAAGTCAAATCTATCTCCAAAACCTAGATTCCATCATCTCCTTCTATTGCATCAAACTCTAATCATTGTGATAACTTGAATAATTATATAAATTTGCTTTATAAATCTATAAAAATATATGTATTTTGATAGAGCTCTTCTATATTAATTGCTTCCACTCTTTAACTTGAAATAATGATTCATGTTTATATATTGGAACATAGGAATAAATTAAACTGTAGGCCGACTCATTTAATTTAATTTTTTTAGAATTAATTTACTACCAAGACTTAAGTTTGAATCTAAATCTCTAAAATTAGAGATCAAAAAATACAAAATCAAATATCTCAAGAAAAACACCTAGACTAGGGTGTTAGCACCCTAGACTAGCCCTTTTGCACACATTCAAATTTAATCTAGAGGTTTAAGGTTTGCTTAAATTAGGACTTACTCAAAAGAGTTGAGCACTTGTCGAGGATAATTTGGTGAAATGAGATCGATAAAACACTTTATAGGTTAACATTGGCACACTCTCCTAGGTTGATAGGAAAGATCAAGGCTTAAGGCATGTCTAAAATGCATTAATGGAAAAGATCACTAAAGTGAGCTCCAAATAGAGAATGAAATTGTACTTTCACCTTAAGGGAGTATAGTTTTTGATGCTAGAAATTGTTGCAAGTATTAAGGTGTTGTCATTGATGTCAACAAGCTTGTGTTGTCATTGGTAATAGTTGTGCAATGGCTAAGAGAGATTGTTGCTTTGATTAGTTGCATTATGTTGTCATTAGTTAAGTTGCTGATGTTAAACTTTGGTTTTACTTTGATAAGCTTTTTTTTATGGTTTAAATTTCTAGGATATTGATAAAATTGATAAAATAAGGAAATAGGGTGTTGTAGAGGTGTTCTGGTTTGCAGAGGTGTTTTGGTTTTGCTTATGATGGAAAGTCGAGGTTCAAAACCTTCAACCATCACAAATAGATCAGTTTCAAAAAACTCTTCAACCACCAAACTTTCAAATTTTTGTCCTACTCACCATGCATATTGATGGAATACAAATGATAATTACATAAAAAAACTCAACAATGCATTATTTTATTAAAACTTCATTTCACCAAGGGTTATGACAACATTTACTATGAAAAGACACAAAAAAAACCTCCATATCTTTCCCAAATGATCAAATAATTCAAATCCATTTGTAGAAATTTTGTTCAGAAATGTAAAGAAGACTCTCACTAAGTTTTAGCCTTTTTGGATGGCACAATACAAAGATATAGTTTTCTTAATGCTTGCTAGAAACCCTAGTTTTATCACAGACCTGCTCTCACCAAAAATGTCATAACTCTTTCAAAACTTAATGAAATTAAATTAAAAAAAAAGGAAATGAAACTAGAAAAATTTATCCATCATTTCATATAGGTTTCATACCATTTTTATGCCATACCAATCTGTACCATGTGTTTTTTTTAGACTGTTACAGGAAAAAATAGTCATTTAGGACAACCTGTACCAAAAATGCCATAACTTTTACGAATCTAAAAAAAAATTGATGAGACCAATTGAAAATGAAAGTATAAATTCTCATAACTAACTTCTCAAACTATTTTCAGATCATTATATGAAAGATAAAATCCATACAGACCAAGAGATCATTCTGCAACATGAGAAAAATTCAGAAATAATGCACAAAAATAAGGGTTTCTTCTTCTTCACAATTTCCAACCATCTGCAACTACCAAATTCGAGTTGGAATTACATATTTATAATATTAAAACCATTTCTAACTTTCCAAATAACTAATCAACTTCCAAATGATCTTGACTCTTCATATTCCCATTCTTACATTTTTGCAATTTGACAATATGACAACTTTTGCACTTTTTAGACAACTTTTACAAAATTTGCAAAATGACTCAAACTGACCTCCTAGGACTTAAAACCAACTTATAAAAGTTTAAAATGTTCTATATGACCTTATTTCATGATCAAATCACTAAGCTTAAACTAGGAAACCAAAATTTTCTCATGGAGCCTTAAACCTGACAAAGTGCTCCTGCACCCGCTTCGCATTTATTCTAGGTTGAAGATATTCTTGTGTGGTTTAGATATGTTGGTTAGAGGTGTTCAGAGTTTCTATATCCAAAATTTTGGCTTTTGGATCGATTTTCAGAGGAAGCTATGATCACTAGTGTGTGAAATAATTTTTTAATGTTGCTTATAGAGGTTTCTGGGAGAAATGTATTTGCTCCACGTTTCTCTGCAATGCCTCCTCAATTATTGTGATTCTAAATATTTTTTGATGGTATTGATCTCTTTCCTATGTCAAGAGGATTCATGGTTGATGCTCCAAATGTTGGATTTTAGAGTTGCAATGTTTGGCAATATAGTTTGAGTGTATTGCGCGTGTATATTTTGAAGGCGCGAGTTGTTGTGAAGGAGTTTGATGGATTTCAAGAGGATAGAGGAATATTATAGATCATGATGAAGTTTGGTATGTGGTTTACAAGTCGTCATTGGATTTGAGGAAGCATGCAATTCAAATTTTAATGGTGTTTGCATGGGTAATGATTGGCCTAGTGTTTACACTACATTTGAAGATGTTAGAGCATTAATGAAGGAATAGTGTGACATGTGAGAGTTTATTTGGGTCCCAGTTAAGTTTTGCATTGGTCCACTTTCATTCCTATCCACCGTGGGAATGCTTAGTGCCAATCTATTTTGAATTTGTAAAGTGTAAGGTGAGTGTAGTTGTCTTGAAGATGTTTTTCAAGTTGTGGATGGTATAAATGTAAGGTGAATTGATGCAAGATGAAGTGTGGAATAGAGTTGAGTGTGGTGATGAAAGATTAAGTACAAAATTGCAAATTGTAGTTTGAGCTATAATGCATGAATATTGAATGTAGTGAGTTGAGGTATCTTGATCTCTCAAAGGCTGCAAAATTTGTTGGAGTTGTGGTGGATTCTCTGTTGCATTGATATTATGTTCTTGTGTAACATTCTATCTTCTTTTCTTCTTTCTATTCTAATAGTGAGCTTGGGCTATGAGCCTTTCTAGACAATTAGTCATATTCTACTAGTGAGCCACTCTGTATGATTTTTGTAATTACTTATATTGTGAGCTAATCCTCACCATGGTTTTTCCCTTATAGGATTTTCCACATAAATCTGGTGTTCTCTTGTGTATGGTGTTGGTTTTAGTTTTTGTTATCTACTTTTCATGTTTAAACCTTATAACAAATTAAGGGTTTAATGATTGCGTGTGGATCTTATTACTATTGATGGCTTTGATGTTTTAACTTGGTACAACAGATTCACCCCCCTCTCAGTTGTCTTGTTCATTCAACAATTGGTATTAGAGCAAGGTTCCTTGGAGAAAGGCTTAACCACTATATGTAGATCCGAGATGGAAAGCAAGAAGGAGATCCCTATGTTTGATGGCATAGACTATGCATTATGGAAAGTGAAGATGGAAGGCTATTTGATTTACCTTGGATTTGATATCACTGAGGAAATAAAGACTGTATATAGCATATCTCAAAATGGATCAAGCACAAGTGATGAAATAAAGGCCTATGAAATGAATGGTAAGGCAAGGTTTGTTCTTTTTAGCAGTCTTGCACATATTGAATTAGTGAAAGTTATAGATCTAAAAATTACTAAAGAAGTTTGGGATAAGCTAGAAAGTATTTATGAAGGAGATGATAAGGTTAAACAAGCTAAGTTGCAAAATTTGAAGACACAATTTGAGACTTTGCAGATATCTAAAGATGAAATAATTACAAGTTACATGCAGAGGGTTGATGAACTAGTAAGTGCTATGTGAGGTATTGGTGCACAAGTCAAAGAACCTAAAGTGGTGAAGAAAATTATCAGAACTCTTCCTAATCCTTATAATGAAAAGGTTTCTACTATTAAGGAATTTGAAAATTTTAATACATACACTAGAGAACAATTTTTTGGCACACTAACATTATTTGAGATGAGGACAATTGGTCCAAAAAATGGTGCAAAAGTGGAGACGACTTTCAAGACTGGAAAATTAGAAAAATTTGAAGATTCAGATGGAGATGATCTTGATGATGTAGAATCTAACTTTGAAAGAAGAATGGAAAATGGCATTGGTAAGTAGAAAGGTAAATTACATTTCAAATTTTTTAGTTGTGGAAATATAGGTCACTATGCTTCAAGATGTCCAAATAGAACTGTGAACAATAAGAAAAAGGAAAACAAAGGAAAAATTATCAAGAAAAGCTACTATGCTAGAGAAGATGCTAGTATTTCTGATGATGAATCCGATTACATGGAGATGTTGATGACAATGAATGCTTGTTATTGGATTTAAAAGATGATTAGAACTAGTTCTGCTAACGCTGAAAGTTTTGTGAATGAAAGTGCTTCAAAGAAAAAGGATGAAGTTGGAGGTACTTTGGTATCTACTTTTCATGTTAGACAAGACAATAACTATTGGGTTATTGATAGTGGTTTCTCAAATAATATGACTGAATACAAGAGTAATTTTTTAAAACTTGAAAGAGATGATGGAGGACTTGTTAAATTTGGAGATGATTTAGGTGTTAAGATTTATGGAATAGGTTCAATTAGTTTTGATGGTAAGCATAATACTGAAGATGTTTACTTTGTTAAAGGTTGAAGACATAATATCTTGAGTGTTGGAAAAATGTGTAGAAAAGAACACAATCCTATGTTTCAGGATGATGGATGTGAGATTAGAAAAGGGTTGAGAACTATGATTGTTGCTAGAAAGAGGACAAATGTAAATATCTATCAACTCAAGGGTGTTGATGGTCACTATTTTATGACTCAGATTAATGATAGCTAGTTATGGTATAGGAGAATGTGTCACATTAATTTTGATAACTTGGTTAAAATCAGTTCAGTTCAAACAATGAGAGATCTGTCGAGGATTACAAAGCCTATCAATGTTGTTTGTAGAGATTGTCAATTTGGAAAACAAACTAGAAGTAGTTTCAAGGGAAAAGAAAAACTTCTATTGAATTGTTGGAATTGGTACACACAAACCTTTGTGGTCTGACAAGAGTGAGAAGTCTTCAAGGTGATAGATATTTCATGCTTTTGATTGATGAATACTCTAGAATGACATGGGTTACTTTTCTTAGAGAAAAATATGAAGCCCTATATAGATTTAAAGCATCCAAGCTTATGGTTGAAAATGAGATGGATT